>VZRV01003000.1:46132-85282 GCA_013398115.1 Falcunculus frontatus
CCTCCCTCCCTCCCTCCCTCCTTCCTTTTGTCCCTCCCTCCCTCTTTTCCTCTTTGTTCCCTTCCTTCTTCTTTGTTCCCTCCCTCCCTCCTTTCTTCCTTCCTTCCTGGAGGGACTCACCTTCCCTTTGAATAGTCTCCTCACTCCCTATTTCCTTCTTTTTTTTTCCCAGCTCTTTCCTGCCCCCCTCACTCCCACTATGAGCTCTGCGGGAGCTCCTGCCAGCCCACCTGCCACACCCCCTCCGTCCCCTCTTCCTGTCCCACATCTCCTTGCTCCGAGGGCTGTTTCTGCGACACTGGTTATGTCCTCAGCGGCTCCGACTGCGTCCCCCACTCCGAGTGTGGCTGTGAATACCTTGGTCACTACTATCCAAAGGACACCGAGTTTTACCCCTCGTGCCGGGAACGCTGCCACTGCGGAACCAATGGCACAGTGACCTGCCAGGAGGCGTTCTGCGGTGCCCATGAGGAGTGCCGGGTGGAAGATGGGGTGTTGGGATGTCACCCCACCGGTTATGGCCGGTTGGTTGTGTCGGGAGACCCCCACTATGTCACCTTTGATGGACGCACCTTCAATATCCCGGGATCCTGCACCTACCTCCTGGCACGGGTGTGCGAGCCGGCACGAAAACTGGTCAACTTCACGGTGTTGGTGGAGCATGAGGCAGGCAGTCATGGTGACCCAGTGCTGATGAAGAAGGTGGTGGTATCCATCCATGGGTACACCATCACTATGGAGCGGGGACGTAGGTGGGAAGTGACGGTAAGTCAGGAGACCCCCACATTGATGCGGTGATGATGAAGAGGGTGGTTGTGTCCATCCGTGGGTACAGTGTCAACTGTGGAGAGGATCTGGTGATTCCCATGGTGATGTCATGATTATGAGGTGGGTGGGTGTTTCTCTCCACAGCTACACTGTCACCACGGAGCAGGTCTGGTGACTCTATACTGCATGTCACATGTGTCACCCTGTCCCCATTCCAGGTGGACTCAGAGCGCTATATCCTCCCACTGGTGACAGAGGACAAGAACCTCCGCATTGGCCAAGAGGGAAATAACATCGTCCTCCACACTGCTGCGGGAGTCCGCATTCTCTACAATACAGCCACCTTCCTCCTCATCACTGTCCCCGACATCTACCGTGGCCGGCTGTGCGGCTTGGGTGGTGACTATGACGGGGACCCCAGTGACGACTTCCGGCTGCCCAGCGGGGCACTGGCAGGAACCACCCAGGAATTTGTCGCTTCCTGGAAGGTTCCAGAGAAGGACAGAACATGCAGTGACGGCTGTGATGACGGCATGTGCAGCAGGTGTGATGTCGCCAAAGAGGCGATGTATGGCAGGAACGGATCCTGCGGCATCATCCCTGACGCAGAAGGGCCATTCCGGAGGTGCCACCCACGTGTCAGCCCTGTGGAATATTTCACCCACTGCGTCCATGACGTCTGTGCTGCCAGTGGGGACCACGCTGCCTTGTGTCACGCGCTGCAGGCATACGCCACCGCTTGCCAGGCCGCTGGTGCTACAGTCGAAGCATGGAGGACAAAGGACTTCTGCCGTAAGTCAGGAAGAATTCCGTCACTCCGGGTCCTCTTTTCCTTAAAAGACATATTTTCTCCTATAAATAACCTGAAAATTTTGGAAAAAAAAATCCCTTAAGTTTGGGAAAATTAGTTTTTGAAACAATTTCCCCCATTTGGGAAAAAAATTCCTCATTTTAGAAAACGTTACCTCAAATTTAGAAAAAGTTCCCCCGAGTTTCAGAAAAATCATCACGTTTTCCAAAAATTCCTTCAAATTTTAGAAAGAGATGTCCAATATTAAAAAACCTTTAAAAAGTGAAAAAAAAAAAGTTTCAAAAAAGCCTTCGATTTTTGAAAGAGTTAACTCAAATTTTAGAAAAATTCCCTTCCGTTTTAAAAAAAAAATCCTCCCATTATTCAAAAATTCCTTTGAAATTTGGAAGTTCTCCCTCATCTTTGATTAAAATATTGTGAAAAATGCCTCAAAATCTGAAAAAAATTGCTCACTATTTTGAAAAATAATCAAATTTTGAAAAATTCCCACCATCTTTGAACTTCTTTCCTCTAATTTTGAAAAACACCCCTCAGTTTTGAAAAAATATTTTGCAGAAAGACTTCTGGTTTTGCTAAAACTCTTCCAATTTTGGAAAAAATCTCAAATTTCATGAAGAAAAAAACCCAAAATTTTTGTAGAAACCACTCAATTTTGGTAAAATTAATAACATTTTACTGAAAACACTCCAATATGAAGGAATAATACCAATTAGGAATGATGCCCTTAGATTTTAAAAAACACAACCCAATTTTGAGAAGAAAAAAACCACAGTTTTTATGAAAATGCCCAAACTAGATAAAAGCCTCCCATTTTGAAAAATAACCCTTAAAAAAAAAATTTTTTTTTTCTGATAACCTTCAAATTTTGACCAAAAGCCCACACAATTTTGGAATTGTCCCAACAGTGGTGTTTTTTCCATTTTTCCCCAGCACTGTCCTGCCCCCCACATAGCCACTACGAGCTCTGCACCCGTACCTGTGACCTCACCTGTGCTGCCCTTGTGGGCCCTGCCTCCTGCACCTGGGGGTGCTTTGAGGGGTGTCAGTGTGACGAGGGGTTTGTCTTTGATGGGGAAACCTGTGTGTCACCCGAGCGCTGCGGCTGCCTCCACAGGGGACGCTACCTCAAGGTCAGGTGACACATGAGGCTGGGGGCTGGTGGGGTTGTTTTGCTGGGAATCAAAGTTGCTTGCAGGTTGGGAGTTGGGCTGCCCCACCTAGAAAGTCCCAGAGGGTTTGGGGAAAAAAAAAAGCAATTAACAGCAAAAGAACAATCAGCAGGGGAAAAGACGGACAATTAGTGAGGGAGTAGCCAGGAAAAATGTATTAATAATTAATGAGGAAAAAGGGACAATTATTGGTGGAAAAGACAAATAACAGGAAAAAATTGTGATTAGTAGGGAAAAAGTTACTATGAACTGGCTGAGTTTCCCAAAGTCCCCCACATCCACCTGAATTTCTCACTCTCTAGGATTTTCCCCCACTGGAAGCTGGGAAATTCCCCCAAAATTTGGGACATGGGGCTTAACATGTGAGATTTCCTGTTCCAGGCAGGTGAGATTGTCATCTTCAACAACTGCTCCAAGGAATGCCACTGTCACCCATCACGGGGACTGGTGTGCCGGGACATGCAGTGTCCCCAGGACCAGGTGTGTGTCATCCGTGACGAGGCACAGGTGTGTGCCAAGAGGGAAGGCCGCTGCCAGGTCACGCCTGGAGCCACCTTGACCACCTTTGATGGCATCGCCGGGCCCCTGTTGGCCAGTGGCACCTACAAGGTGTCAGCGCTCTG
The DNA here is from genome assembly GCA_013398115.1 of Falcunculus frontatus. NCBI lineage: Eukaryota > Metazoa > Chordata > Aves > Passeriformes > Falcunculus > Falcunculus frontatus. The sequence goes on from VZRV01003000.1 coordinate 49,504, forward strand.
CGATGAGGAGGCACCAGATTGGTTCAAGGTGGTGATGGAGGTCAGCGACTGTCGTGACATGAATGTCCCCGCGGCCACAGCTGCCATCGTCTTTGTCCGCGAGGGCGTTGTCAGCGTCAACGGCAACATGGAGGTGTGGGTGAGTGGGGCAGGTGAGGGGGTTTTGGGTGGTTTGGGTCAATCTAGAGAGATTTGGGCAAAAATCTCTCTAGATTTTGCCTGGTAGTGAGCTACTTCGTCTGATGTGGAGTGATTTTGCCCCATAATGAGCCATTTTTGGAAAAAAGAACAGTGATTTTGGCTCTAGCTAAGCTAGAGCCCTTTGCTCAAGGACAAACTGGGGGGTTTTTTATTGTGTGTCTTGTAATTTTCTGTAATTTTCCCAGGTCAACGGCCTCTTCACCCGTCCCCCCACCACCATCTCTGACTCTGTCTCTGTGGTATCGTCCCCTGGGAATGTCACCATCACCCACCGCTCTGGGATGTCCGTCACAATCACCCGGGATGGGGAAGCAACCATCACCGTGACGTCAGGCCTGGCCTCCCGTCTCTGTGCTCCCTGTGGTAATTTCAACGGAAACCCCAGAGATGACCTGAAGCTTCCGGATGGACGTGATGCCCGAAGTGTTGGAGAAGTGGTGGACATGTGGAAATCCCGGGATTTTGCTGGATGGTGAGCGATTCCTAATTTACTTACCCCCAAATCCAGAAGAATTATGTTTTTCCACTCAGAAATTTGGCAATAATTTTGGTGGGGGGAGGAGCTGGGCAGATCCTGGAAGGAATTTTCCAGTTTCTTTGGTTTCATCCGCAGCGACTGAGGCAGGATCCTGTGGGAACGATCTGGGTAAGCAACTGCTTTGCCAAAAAATGAGCCATCTTTCATTATAAGGGGTCTTTTTTTGCCCCATAATGAGACATTTTTCCCAACAATGATCCATTTTGCATAGTAAATACCATTTTTTCCCCAAAATTGGCCATTTTCCCCAAAATCAGGCCATTACGCATAATGCTGACCCACTTTTGCATAAAAATGACCCATTATTTGCATATTAACAATTCATTTTGCTTAATACTTCCCCATTTTTGCCCAAAACTGACCCATTTCTGCCCAAAATGATGCATTTCTCTTTCTTCCAGCCACATCTCCCACCAGACCCGTCAAGAAGTTGATGCTCCTGTCTATCCCATCCTATAGGTGGATCCACCTCAAACTCCCCCAGATTTCGGAAAATTCTGGATTTTGCCTCAAATCCATGAAATTTTCCTGAATTTTTCCCAAATGGATTAACTCTGTGTGGATCCTAAAGCCTTGATGTCCCATCCACCCCCTGGAATCCAAAAATATATCAAAATCAGGTCAAATGACCCAAACCCCTGTGTTTTTTCCCATATAAAAATGACATTGCCAAGGGCTGGTTTTAAAACAGCAGTCAATAAATGCTTCTAAAGGCTTTTTTGGGGTGTGAATTTGGGGTTTATTTGTAAAATTGTAAATTTTATTCTAAATTTATTGTAAATAATTTGTAAAATTGGGGGGTCATCATCCCAAAGGGTAGGGATATTTTACTCCTAAGTGTAGGTCAACATGACCCTCAAGTGTGGGCCACTGGGACCCCTATGTGGGGCACTGCAGCCCCAGATTATGTGGCCTTCTGACCCCAAAATCCAGGACACTGTGACCCCTAAATTTGTGGCACCATGACCTCCAAGTGTGGCACATCACAACCCCAAGTGTGGGGCGTTTTGACTGCAAATTTTGGGGCCATGTGACCTAAAAGTGTGTAGCACTGTGACCCCTAAATGTGGTATGTTTGACCCCAAAGTGTGGTGCAATGTGATTCCAAAGAGTGGGGCACTATGACCCTAAGTGTGGGGCACCTTGAAACCTAAGTGTGGGGTGATACGATCCCCAAGTGTGGGGTGTTTTTACCCCAAACTGTGGGGCATTGTGACCCCAAAATGTGGGGCACTGTGACCCCCAGGTACGAGATATTGAGACACACATATGTGAGTCACCATGACCCCAAAGTGTGGGGCGTTTGACCCCAAAGTGTAGCACACTGTGACCCCCAGGTGTGAGATGTCTTGACAGCAAAGTGTGGGACAATGTGACCCAAGACTGTGTGTCACTGTGACCCCTAAGTGTGGGGCACTGTTAACCCAAGCATAGGGCACTGTGACCCCAAAGTGTGGGGCATTCTGACCCCAAAATATGTGGTGTTTTGCCCCCAAAGTGTGAGGCACTGTAGCCTTCAAGTGTGTGGCATTGTGACCTCCAAGTGAGGGACATTGCAACCCCAAAGAGCAGGTCAATTTGACCCCCAAGTGTAGGGCATTTTAAACCCAAAGTGTGACACACTGTGACCCCAAAATGTGGGACGATGTGACATCAAATGTAGGGTGCTGTTACCCGTAAGTGTGGGGCGCTGTGACCCCCACGTGGGGGGCAGTTTAACCCCAAAGTGTAGGATATCATGACCCCTAAGTGTGGTGCATTGTGGCCCCCAATTGTGGGACATTTTGACCCCAAATTGGGGGGCAGTGTGACCCCAAAATTTGGGACAATGAGACCCAAAAGTGTGGGGCAATATGACCCCCAATTCTGAGGTGTTGTAACCCTGAAGTACAGGGCGTTGTGATCACAGTGTTTGAGGCACTGCACCCCACACTGAGCACTTCCCTCCCCAGTCTCCCCCGTCCATGCTGAATCACCCTTCACTCCCTCCCCACCTCTTTTTCCCTGTTTCTGCCCCGTTCCCACCTGGATTCTTGACCACCCGGACTGTGGGGTGGGGACTCCCAATTCCTTCTCATTTACCCCCATGGGAGCAGGATAACTCCTACCCTGCCTTGAGAAGTCCCCAGGTCTCTGAGTTCTCGCCTCAAAAATAGTAACAAATACTAAAACCTTGGCAGTGGGATCCAAAATTCCCAGAAATACAAGAGGACCTGGCGGAATTCCCAGATATTTTTGCAACAACTTGGGTCCAGCAAAAACCCCTCAGAATTCATCTGAAACAAAAGCTGCAAAAGTAAGCATGAGGGTTTTTAACCATTTTTTTGCCATTTTTCCCCTCAAAATCGGGCATTTCGTGGGTAGTGGATGCATTTTTTGGGTAAAAACTGGGAAAAGTTGATGTACAAGTAATTTTCAAGGAGGGGGTTGTGGGATTGGGGCTTGTTTGGGGGTGTGGGGTGACCCAAGGTGGTGGGAGGCGCTTGAGGTCTTTTGGTACGACCTGGAGTGAAAGGAAGATGTTGGGAATGGGAGGGGTTGGGAAAGTGGTTTGGGAATGGGGGGCAGGTGTACTGCAGGTGTGGTAGAGGGGTTTTGGGGTCCCCCAAGGTGGGGGAGGAGGTTAAGGTGAGGGGCCTGCATCTCTGCCAGCACTGGAATCCCAAGGAGCACTGGGAGACAAAACTCAGCTGGCACATTTCAAATATTATGCTACTCAAATATTCCCATATTCAACAAATATTCAACCATTATTATCCGAGTTGGGGTTTTTGTTTGATTTTTGTGTGACACAACAACTTTAAAAGGGTTTTTCAATTGTCTTCTGAGTCAAGAATGAACATGGTCACATTTTGCAATGAGATTTCTTGTCTCCTTCACCATGATCTCAACATGTGAAAGGAATTTTTCTTTAAAACATGCCAGTGGTCTGATTTTTTTTTTTTTTTTGTCTTAGTTTTTTTCCACTATTAAAGGATTTTCAGTCACCTATTTATGATGGTTTCTGAGCCCTGGAACACCTCGAGTGTGGAGGATGTCTTGGAAGCCTTTTTAGGTTGTCATGTTGTAAGAGATCAATTGCAATAAATCAAAGGTTGATCGATATTCTGTCTTTTCCTCGGAGACGAATGCACTTAACTTTTCTTTGTGTTTTAATGGAGAAAAACTCCACTGACACACAGGGGTTGACATTAACTCTTAAGTCATCCTTATTTGATAATTTATTCTGTTTCAAGTATTTTTATAACACAAAAGATGCCCAAGTCTCTTGGAGAATAAAAGCTGTTGCTTTAAAAGCATTAGGAGAATAAACTAAAATCCTTATTTAAAATTTTTTAAAAAAAGAAGATTCCCTTAAAATAAGACCAGCCAGAGTGTGCACATTCCATGTGGTGTTTTGCCACTTCTTCAAGCCAGATATCGTGCAGCAGTTTTGCAGAAGGAAAAGCTCTCTCGCTCAAAAGTACAGCCAGTTGTTTCTACATCAAAGACAAAATGCAGTTAGTTTCCGCCTCAAAATCAGCAGCCTGAGGAAATGCCTCCAATTAAAACAAACAGACAAGTCTCCCTTTGTTTTGTTGTTTTTCTTTTGTTTTGCCTGCAAGCGCCAACATTTTAATTCTTTTTTGAAGATTATGCACTTGCTTTGACTGTGAGGCCACAATTTAATTTACTCCTTAGTTGCAGCCCAATCATTCAAACTTTCAGTAAATTAAAAATGCCACCTTAAGCTTCCACTGAAAACCTTGTGGGAAAGTGGAAGTGCAGCTTTGATAGTAAAGCACAGAAAAATAAAGCAAAAGGTGTGGATCTCACATTTTTTCACAGAGGACCTATAATGTGATCAAACTTTTTGTCTACCTACTTATCAGACAAACTTAATTTAGGAAAAAAAATTATAATAAGTTGTTGCAAATTAGTATCACCTTCTCCCCCTGTATTTGTCAGCAGACATATCCATAGATCCATCAGCCAGGGAGCGGTGGTGACTGTGATGGCAGCGTGCAGGAGGCAGCACATGGAATCACAGAGTCAAGGAATGGTTTGGGTTGGAAGGCACCTTAAAGCCCATCCAGTCCCACCCCTTGCCATGGGTAGGGACACCTTCCACTAAACCAGGTTGACCCAAGCCCAATCCAGGCTGGTCTTGGACACTTCCAGGGATGGGGCACCCACACATTCTACCCTGATTTTTGGACTCCTAATGAGTCACAGGCCTGTGTTTTGCTCTGGGATCCAGGATTCTTGGCTGAGGTCTCAATTTTTCAATGATCTTTTGTATTTGATGGTTCCACACACCCTCCCTGTGCCAGGGGAGAGCAGAGTCCCAGCAGAAGCAGGGTACCTCCAGTTTGTACCCCTGTGCCATGTCACAAGGCATGTGCTCTACTTTCAGAGTATTTCCACAAGCAAAATCAATGAAGATTACTTCTGAACCACAAAGAATTTTTTTTCCCCTCAGTGGAGAACGTTTTACTTAAACTAAGCAGGCGACTTGACTTTTGGGATTGAAGGGGCCCAGGAGTTAACCTAGCTCCAGTCTCAGAGACTGGGTCACCTCTGCAGGCATTTTCTGCCTACAAATTCCACAATAAAAATACCAAAGATATTTTCTTTCTGTAAAATAAACCTACATATTTAGATACGTCTTTGTAAAATTCCTGTCTATGAAAGTGGATGGAATTAAGAAGATTACATTATATTGTTCATAATATTGATCCAGCTCTGGGAAAGAGGAGCAGGTGTAAAGGTGTAACTGAGCTGGATGGAACAAGGCAAGGCCAGACCACAGAAAAAGGAGGAAATTATGGTACTACCCCATATAGCACTGTGATTTGGCACTGCTAAGCCTTAACCCCCTCAGAGCTGAGATAATACTGTGATAGTGATGCCTTGCCCAGTCCTAATATTGCAAATAACTACAAGAATTGGGAGCAGGCTTTGATGCCAGCTGAGCCAGAAACAGGAGAAGGTTTTACTCCAATGAAATTGTGACGAAACTGTGCTGAGTGAGTAAACTGTTCACTTGCCAAAAACACCTGCTTTCCACGATCGCATCCTTCCTGCTGTCTGCCAGCAAACCTTCTCTTTCTGCCTCTGCCTCCAGCCACAGCATGGCAGAGATCTGGCAAGGCAGTGAGCGAGGCTGATGTTGTAATCCTATTGTGTTTTACAAAGTCTCACACAGTTTTGGGTGGCACTTTCAAGCTCTTTGTTGAAGTTGCTCAATAACGTCCTCAGACAGAAGAGCTAGGAATTATAAATCCAGCACCAATGCAGGCAATGCAGTCAGTGCAGAAAAAGTTCAGTGACTGCCCCAGCGGTGAAGCAGGAGTGGAGCTGGCTGTGCAAGGAGGGAGCTATGGCTCTTCATAAAAAAAAACCCCAAAAGTGTCCTTTTCCACTGATGAATTGTGGAGGAGGATGGAAGCAGGGCATGGAATGCAGCAGATGAAAGGTGTGGAGAACTGCTGGAACACAAGTGCAAAGCACCAGGAGAGCTCATACCAGGCCTCTGAAGATGAGCTTCAGCTTCTCAGGCCCTGAATGCAGGGAAGAAAGGAGGGGCAAGAGAAGTGGGAATATCTCTCAAAACAAGTCACACTTTTAGTTTGGCTTTCACTGAAGGGAAGATGTTCCCTGAAGCTTCTAAGTCCGTGTTCTGATGTTCTGTCATGGAAACCCCTCTCAGTATATTTTATGCAGAACAGGGCCTTGCAACTCTGCTGTCATCAAGGGCACAGGAACCCCTCCTGGGGCTGGTTTAAACGCCCAGTTCTTAAACGTGCTCTATTGTGTTTTGGCTGCAGCAAGCAGGTGTTTAGAGATATCACAGGCTGTATCCCTCTGGAAAGGCCTGGTGTCTGGGAAAAAGGTAATAATCACCGAAAATTTGTAAATGTCTTCCTCTGCCAGGCACAGTAGTGTCTCTTCTGCACTTCCCCTTTTCCTCAGAGGGCAGGAGTTATGAATCACCAAGGGAAGAAAACAATATAAACCCCTTTTCCTATCAATCAATTCTGAACCACCCTTGGAGTAATTTTGGCAGTCCTAGATCCATAGCAACTCATATAGGATTTGATTCAGTCACAAATGCAAAACCTGTGGAGATAAGCCTTCAGTTTGGGAGCATTGGGATAGGATCTTGCAGCAATAACATCACCTCCCACAGTGTAGCTAAATAAATGTGTATAGATACTTTCTATTTGCTTGTTTACAATTATTTATCAGAGCACTGAAATATGCCTCACCCATTTTTCTGGAATCAAAGGGAAGTGGGAGGAGGAATTGTGTTTCTGTGCCAGTCTACATGTTTTACTGCTTCTTCAAGACAAAGGAAGCGAGGATCTGTCTGTCTGCCTGATGCAGAGGGTGATTCACACACCTATTACAACAGAAACACAAAAGCCATACACAGCTGTAAAGCCAATATAATTAAAACTGGATGTAATTAAAACAATTGGCTGGTGACAAACAGACACTACAGTCCTGTACAGCTATTCTCAAAGGAGAATATAGACAGGTAAAAGGTAACTTTTTGGCAGAGCAACCCTGCTCAATAGGTTTAATTAAAACCCACAGAGATTATTATGTCATATTAATCAGAACACTTTTGCAGAAGCTTTCAAGTAACAAACTTTGTGTTATGGTCCCTCAGCCACTTTTCTCTGCCCACGTAGCACTATGACTGTGATGGCTGTGTTAATTTGAAATAACTGAGCTTATGGACATACAAGATTTTCATCATGTCTGAAAATGATTAAGAAAGGTCTTACTATGACTGAGAGGAAAATCTACAAAAAAGGGGGGGGAAAAGCTTCATTCTCCCAGAAAGGGCAAAGTTAACGAAAACAGAAAGGTAAAATCTTCTGAAAAGGGGCAAAAAAACGCTTGCCTTTTTTTTTTTTTTTTTTTTGAATCCAGAAAGAGTGATATTCATGGTAAGTCCACATGGCAAATTATATTCATATCTTATCACACTTAATGAGATTAGAAGTGCCATGAAAGGGCAAGTCAATGCAAAACCACAGGTGACCCTGCTGCTGACAGCCTCGGCAGATGCAGAAAATGAATCAGTGTCATGTAAGTCCCTGCAGAAATGCTTCAGGGGCCTGCTTAATGCTTAATGCCTTCCCAGCCTGCTAAAAATAAATCAGCATTAATTCTGTTAAGGAAAAACACTGCCTTTCTGTTGAGTGAAACAAGGAGTCCCACTTCAGGCAGTGGGGAAAAGAAGAGAAGCCATCCAAAGAAAAGCCACAGAATTCCTCAGTGGAGCCAAGTGGTCCAACAAACAACAGCAGCAAACGCACACTGATAAAGGAAAATGTATGCAACATCAGTGATCAACTGATGTAGGTTTCACTCTTCACACAGGAAGAGTTAAGCAACAAACAAAATTACAGCAACGGGGCAGTTCAAGCAGGAGTACATTACAGCTCATTAGAATATCCAAATGTTTCTCCCAGGAAAGAATTGTTCCAGCATGATTATAAAACCTAAACCCTTTCTGAAGGCTAAATCAGGTGCTGCAGGGGGAAACCAAGGCACAAGCCAGGGAGGGATGAAAGGGCTGCTCTGGTCTCCCTCTTCCCACCACATGCCCAGGAACACCTGCCTCAATTCTAGCAGAAGAGCAGTGTCACTAGTGCAGGACAAAAGGACATTTTCTCACACATTCACGGACTCTGAAATACCCCGTGTGCTCCAATGGCTCTGATTTTTATGGCACACACCTGTTGGAATGATACCAAACTCCAGCCAGGACATTGCGACGCAGAACAGATGCCAATTGCTCACTCCTATTGCAGGTGGTGTAGCCTTGTTAAGTCTGGAAATGGAAGGGAAAAAGGGGCCAGGAATTGCTGAGGTGTGGTGAGAAAGTGGGATTTTGCATGGGATGGCACATGTGAGACAGAAGTGCTAAAAAAGAGGAGCAACTTAAGCCAAACCGCCTCATATTGGCCCCAAGCTGGAGACAAAAGCATTGCTCCCATGGCTCAGAATGACTGGATTTGAGTCCATGGCCATGTCTGGACAGGTTGATGAATATCCAGTCTCTCCAGAGAAGCAAACCACATATTTCTTTAAACAGCTCTTTTGACCCTGCAGAGGGAGATGACCATTACTTTAACACATGCATCATGAAAGTGAAGCCGTTGTCCTTGTCCTGTGTGTACCAACTATTTTTCTTTCTCTTTGAAATATCTGCAATTCTCTTTGTGATTTGGACCAGGAACCTCCAAGTGCCACCAGACCATCACCCTCAGGAGGCTGGTAAAACCCTGAGCCAGAGCAAATCCAGCATCAAACACATTTCAAAGCCACCTAACAGCACTGACTTAACAAAAACATGTACAGAATCTGCTAATCTTTCACTTGGAGCTGGCACTCACTGAAAGGAGCAGCTGTAATCCCATGTAGTCTTTGTGGTATGGATTATGTGCCAGTGATGTTGTGTTAAGCATAAAGAAGGAAAGAAAGATAAGTTTATGCATAAGATTAAGCAACTGGGATCTCTAAAATATCCTTTTCAGAGCAGTGATTATGGAGTTTTTGTGAAAGCAGAAGTGCAGGCTGAGGTCTCTGGCCCAGAGAGCATCTGGGGCAGCTTGTGCACCAGGGTTTGAGTTGTGCAGCCTGTACTTTCACACACCAGTTCTCCTAGAGATCTACTTGTTACAGACTAGATTTTTATTGCATTCACAAGCACAGTATTTCCCTGACAATCTGCAGAAATTACTCCTATCACAACCTGAGTGCAAGAGGTGCAAATCTCACAGACTGGCCATGGGGCAAGAAAACCTGTGACGGGGCAAATTTTATCCCAAGCTCTGGTGGTCAGGGGGCTGAGAAGGACATAAGCACTGAGGAGGCAACAGATGCCTTATTTTCATGCAGATCATAGATGATTTGAGCATATAAATCAGAGTGATGGATGGTTGAAAAATACCTGAAATAGGTGTCTTAGTGCTGCAGTGGATAAGCCCCTTCAAACAATTTTCGTAAGGAACTTCATGGATATAGTTGGCCATGGCATTTTTCATATTTTCCTGTGCAATTCTCCTAAACTTGGTGTCAATGTTTTTACTGCTCTCACCCCTCATCATTCAGGAGCAATATTGAAAATTTTATCTGCATTGAATCCTTCTCCCTGCTAAAATAACTTGCTGTGCAAATACTGCCTTCAGCTGCAGAAATCAAAACCTGTCCAGCAGGACCGACCTGTCCCCCCCACCTTGTGCAGGTATAACTGCACCTGCCACCAGCCAAGGTCCCCAGGTGAGACATCTGTTAGAGGATGGCAAAAAAATATGATGTTTTCTTTATCCATGGGGTATCTGAAGCATCCATTGGCAAGAGAAACTGAAAAGTTTGCAAAATTTAGAATGGAGAAGGACTGGCCTACATAGTTGCTATGAACTGAGATGTTGAAACTCTTGGAGAAATTGAGTAAAATTATATTTTCAAGACTTGTCATTCATTATTATATTTAGCAAGCTTGAGGTCCTTGACTCTCAAGCCTGATGCACCCCTTTGTACATGTAATGAGTGTGCTAGGAAAGCAGACACTTTGGAATTTTCAGAATTAAAGAGAACCAATAATTACATAATTTATTGAAAGCCATCAAATAAATGTACTGCTCTGATGTTTTCTGCATCATGTCTGTAATTATAAATAAATAGCAGATTTCATATGCCCTTCTTAGAATAGCAAAAATGGCTAAATACTGAACAAGCAATGTTTGCCATTCAAATCCTAGAGCCTTTCCAATTTTGCCATGTGTGGTGGATTTTACTCATGTAGGAAATATTGTTTAAGTATTTGTTATTTATTTTTTCTTCCATAAAAATATGTGAGAATAGCTGGTCTCAATTTAAAAAAAAAAATCAAGTAGGAAAATATTTAGGCAGGTGGTAATTAGGTAGGGGTTTTTTTTCCATTATTGACACATGCAATGTTTTATTTATTATACAATAGTTTCAAGAGAGGCAAAATTTCCCATTTGGGAACAAAACAGGGCAACCAGTCTTTAACTGATCAAGCATACATTGCAAATAATAACTAACATTAAATGTTTCCAAGAATTTAACTGCTCGGAAATTCAAACTGCTGTGAACTTGAGTTTGGGGTTTTTTGTGGATTGAAGTGCTGCTCTCCAGCCATTTCCAAACAAACAAACTGACCTATGGAGCTACTCAGAACATTCAGAACACGGGATTTCAAAGCTGCAAAGCAATCATCCCCAAGTGTGGAGAGACCTGACTTGGGGGGTTTGTCTGGGGTCTGAGGGCAGGTGGGAAAGCTCTGCGGGGAGCCAGGAGGAGAAAGGCCCAAGGGGAGGCAGAACTGGGAGATGTCCATGAAGGGAAGAATTTCTGTGACTCCTGGAAAAACTATTGCACAGTGCAGGTACTTCTGAATTCAATTTTGTGTTAAATCGAGCACATTTGGTCGTCCAGGAATAGCACAGGGCACACAGATAACCTTTCCTGCCCAATTGCTGGGAAAAATCCCAAAACTATAGCAAAATACGAATACTTTCATAAAAGCACAAGCAGGTGAATGGCATTTAATTCAAAATGTGGGAAATATCTCACGCAAAACTTGGAACTGAACATGACCTTTACTTTCCCAGCAAATGGTATCCCAGCTTTTTTCTTAAAGTTTGCTTAGAATGTGTCTGGTGCCTGTAGTGAGCACGAACCCATTTGACTTAAAGACAGGGCACATCTCCCAGACTGTATTATCCTGAAATTCCCTGTCCTTGCAGGTGCAGCCCCTTCTGTTGGATGGATGTTAAGCCACACCAGGCAATGTCTTTTTATTTTTTTCTTCAAAAATTATAAACTGTGAGATCTCCAGGAACACAGGTCAAGTGGCTATTTATAGGCAGCCTGACATGTGAAAAACATGCCATATATTCTGAACAGCTATATCTCGTGTTATTGCTTGTGTCACTGTTATCTCTCTTGATTTCTGAACCTACTGATAGAGGAAAACATTTGTTTTCTCCTGATACAATGATTATTAACAACCAACAAAGTGTGCAAACACAGACCACTAACAAAATCACCATTTTAAGTAAAAAACACAAAGCACCCCCGGCAGAGAGATGCTGTAAAAAAACAGTGCCCTGAAATTGCTGATGAAAAATAAAACATTAAATTATTGCACCTTTTTTCCAGAATGAAACTAATCCTCTGCCTTTCATGAAAGAACTTACATTAAGGCAGATTTCTCACTATGGGAAAGCCATCAACTATGTGTAACCAGCTTATCGTGCAGTGGAGACAATGTGTGAAATGTGTGGAATCAAGCCCAAAAGATGGGGTTTTACTGTTATTTGTGCAATGCCTGGGAAAGATCCAGGCTGGCCTCTAAACATCTCCATCATGCTGCATGATCTGGGTTGGAGCTGGGACACCAAGGATCTGCCAGGGTCCCACAGTCTCCCTCCCTGACACGGGGTGAGGAGGCAGCAGATTCCTCCTCACAGGTGTAAGGTAAGTGTGGAATACCTGGGGGTGCCACAGGGGCCAACCCAGGCTGGACAACAGTAACAGGGGAGACATGGCATGCTGGCTTTGCTTTCCCAAAAATGAGATTCAAATTTTGTGCTGAGGTCTCACGAAAACACCTGCAATTTTTGTGGGAAAGGATGCTCGGATTGATGTAGTCCCAGAGGCTGTTTGGCTGTATGAACACATTGGGAACTCAAAGACCCCATCAGTATGTGCAGTCATGGCAACTGAGAAATTTGGTGCATTCATAGGAGCAAAATAACCATATCAACACTTCTCCTGCCTTTGAAAAATGTGTTTAAAGGTCAGCAGGCCGAAAAAGAATACTTTAGAATATGTTTAGCTGAGAAACTTATGCAAATTGTGTGTGGTAATTCATAGCTGAAACCTATAAATGTCTGAAACCTCCCTGTAATGACTCCCTTAGCAGATAAAGTGTCAGCTTTTGTTTGTGCCTCATTTAACCATCATATATCTATGCCCTGCCACGGAGCAAACTTTGTCCCTGAGGTTCCAGAAGCTCAGAGTGAAATTTAGACTGAATATACACCAATAAAAATTGTCAAATAGAAGTGCAAGGTGAAAAGACAGAAATTAATAGTAACCTGGTTCACAGGTCACTGACTTAAGTTACCACAGATGTTGCATTGAAAGAAGGAAAGGGGAAAAAGAAAAAAACCCTGACCAACCAACCAAAATCCACACAAACAACTGAAACAAGACAAAGCAAAATGAGACAAAGCAAAACAAAACAAAGCAAATCAAAACAAAACAAACAAACAAAACACCAAAAAAAAATTTTCAAAAATCCTCCAAGGCCTCTGATGCATCACAGTGTTTATTTGCTGTATCATAAATGCCACCTTGCACGTGTGAGGGAAAAGGGGCATGGGGTAACTGGTGGCACTGGGAAAGAAAAAGCTTTAACTGAGCCCTGTGTAAAGCACCTGCTTATTTTTTGGGTACAGTTACATGCATCCAGAATACTTTTAAGGAAACTTTTATGCCTGTGTCTGTAAAATTCCACATCCCTCTGACAGTGTTGCAATCTCTCACCGTTTTTTTTCTCCACAACATTTGGTTCATGTCTGAAAGCTGGAGATCCTGCTCCTCCCTGTCCTAATGAGCACTGCCAGGTTTTTTTACAGCAAACTCTTTTCCAAAGAAGCAATCCGGAGTCAGCACAACCAGGAATTCCAGAAAATGGGAGTTCACACCTTGAAATATGCAGGGCAGTGTGTGTGTCTGTGTGTGAGTGCAGGGGAAACCCTTTACACTATCAGGATTGCCTTCCTTTGTGACTCAGGAGGCAAATATTTTGTGATCAGTTTTTAAAGTCTTTTTTAAAAAAGTTTTTCTGAAAGTTTTGTCATGGGAATATTGTAAACAGCTGTGTTTGTTGATGACCTGTGCTGTATACATAGATATATACATATATTCATAGTCCTGCATGTGTTAGCAAAAAGTTTAGGAAGCAAATAGAGATGTAATACAAGGCTCTCTAAATAATTTGGAAAGCATTTTTCATAAAATTCAGAAAAAGCCTGTCAAAGAAAGACTGAGTCTAATCATAGTAGCTAAAGATGTGCGGGAGTGAGATGGAGAGAGGAAAAAAATAGCAGCACTTCCAGTTTTCCTTCCTCACAGGAGCTCCAGATATGTGAAATGTATTCCATGTTTAGAAGGAAAAAGAAAATAGAACAAGACAGGTGAAGCACAGAGTCAAAAAAGTTTTCAAACAATGTTCTCTAATCAGAGTGTTCAGGACCCGACCTTATTTCTACAAGTTAACAGTAGGAGTGAGTAGTATTTAACAAATATCCCCCATCTCCTTTGAGATTTTGAGCCTGCCAGGAGCATAATGTGCTAAAAAAAAACCATTCTTCAAATGAGGTGACATTGTCCCATGTGACAAAATAACTTAACATGATGGAAAAAAAATAATAAAAAAGAAATTATAGAAGGCAACTCTATTAAAAATTAAACTAAAAACTTATCATTTTAAGCAAGGTATTCCAAATGACATCACACAGAGAGGACAGCAAATGCTTGGTCAAGGTGGAAATATTGACTCTGCTGACTCCCAGCATATTTCCTCAAGTCCTGATTTTGGTTTTGGGGTAAGATGTGAGAAGTCAGCTCTGGAAGAAGACTGCTGTCAGGAGCCTGTTTGGGAAGAATGGGAATATTTTTGATCGGTCTGCCACAATGACATTACACTCCTGATGAGGAGGAACGAGGTCACTGATGAAAATTTGTCAAGGGGCAAAGCGGCGACCCCCTGGCAGACGTGCAGAAACCCAAGGCGTGCGTGGTTACTGCACCAGTGTGTGCTGTGTCTGCATGGTCTGAAATGCAGGAGAGCAGAATAAAACAAAATCAGAACACTCAGAGCAGAACGGCATACAGCTGGTAGATGACAAAAATGCTGCTACTTTTGGAAGGAACAAGTGCAAAATGCTTAAAAACCTGGAAGGCCACTGGCAGTCTGGTGAGTTTGTGATGGATGTTTTCCTGTTGCAGGCTCACCTTCCTAAAGCCTTGCTCCTCTTACTTCCTAAAATGGGCTCTTTTGTTTCCAGATCCCATTTGCTACTTTTGCAATAATATTGTTTGTGTTGGAAAAACGTTTCTGTGGAAAATCTGTGGATCATCTCCACTGGCGTCACAAAGTGGTCTCTGGATGGGGGAATTTGGCTTCCTTGATGATGACACCAAACCCCAGGAGTGTCCCATAGTGACGGGACCTGGCAGTCCTGTGGGTCTGGGACTGGAGACTGACAGGGAGACGTGACACAAAGTAATCCCAGGAGTGCTGGGAAAGCCTGTCACTGTCTCAGAAGATGGAGATGAGAAGCAGGATGCTCTCCTAGGGTCTCCTCAGAGGCAGAGTTTCAGTTTAAATCCTTGATTACAGCAGCTTTCAGAAGGATAAGTTGTGAGAATGTAGCTCTGAAAAGGAGGGAGATTTCTAGGACAAATCTCTTATTCAACTTGCAGAAAGGCTGAGAAGACACGTTGGTGCCAATTTCAAGCAATTGATATTTAATAAAGACTTGTGGCTGGTTTTGGTCTCAGTCTTGAGCAACTCTGTTCAACTCAATTTGTCTTAATTTCAAAGTATCTTTTTTAGAGTACACTCCCTGAATTGCCAAGCCACGATTCTCAGCCAGAAATTAGAAATACAACAATACAAATACAGCCT
This sequence comes from Falcunculus frontatus, assembly GCA_013398115.1. Classification (NCBI taxonomy): domain Eukaryota; kingdom Metazoa; phylum Chordata; class Aves; order Passeriformes; genus Falcunculus; species Falcunculus frontatus. Next base: position 64,974 of record VZRV01003000.1, read on the forward strand.
CATCTGAATGAGTCCAAGGAAAACTAATCTATCGGCGTAAGTTACTTTCATTTGTACAGAAAACTGACTGTGTATTGATGCAGCACACTCTGTAGAAATGTGTATTGTGTTGATATCCACTTTTCTTCAAGAAAGAGAATTTATCTTTCTGTCACATGAAACATGGTAACTGACTGATTTGTGCTTTGGCATGAATCCTATTCTATTCTAATTCCACATAACAAGTAAAGGAATAAAACTGATTAATCAAGTGCTGGGTTAAAAAAAGTATCTCAGTGGGTATTATAAATCTGCCATTTGTTGCAGTGCAAGGCTCTTTTGTTCCAAGCTGGCTCTGGTATTCTATGTTTGAATCTTTTTTGTCCATAGAGAAATTTTTGCAATCATTAACAAAAGCAATAAGTTAGTCCCAAGGGCCACAAGTCTGTGTTTTGTGAGAAGGGCACAGAAGGGTGATACCAGAGACGACCTTGCAGTGATGTCCATCAAGCTCAAAACCAACTTTAGGGATTTTATTGCATTTTGATGACCTAGGAATTGCATTGTCAGGCATACTAATATAAATTTTGCAGAGAAGTTTGATGAATGTGACAGGGTTTAGTGGCTCTCAGTGGAGAAGTGAGATGATGGCACACTGGATCACTTCAAATACATTATGTCATGAAATTCTCTGTGTCGATACTGTTCTGCATCCATTTCCTTCATGTGAAATGGTGATATAAACACTTCCAGGGCTCACCTTTTCCCTGACAGGGCTTTGTCTGCTCATGTTGTTTCGTACAGTAATGAGGACTAATTACACACTGTGTCATGCTGCACTGGAAAAAAAATGAAGCCTTTGGCAGAGACTGATGCCCAGATCAGAGGTATCTGAGCCTTACTTCTCCAGCCCATAGAAAAACAGGAGCTGTCAAGTTGCTCCCTCCATGTATCTTTCTACTTCTTCCCCAAATGGAGCGTTTAACTCCAGTCACTTTTCACAGGACAACATCTGCAAGTGTATTTCTGCTTACATGCTCAGAAATGGCTGATGACTTCATGTGTTTTGAGCATTTACAAAATAAAAACTCTCTAGCTAAGAAAATCCAAATGGCTGGGGGGTTTTTTCTTTTTTTCTCTTTTATTTCCCCACCCCCCGAAATAGGATTTTGAATGTAACATTGAGTCCTTACTGTGTACAATCATGGTTTGCAAAGGCAAGATTTATTCACTGTAGTTGTGGCATAGGAAGAGGAGAAGGAGCTGCAGAGCAACCACCTTTGTGCAAGCTGTTTGGGCTAATTTGGCCAGAATTCAGCACAACCTCTCGTGTAAATGCTGAAAAGAGAAAAACAAGTTAATGCTTCAGTTCATGGCTGCATGCACAGTGGATCTTTATGTCTGACTGGAGCTTTAGGAACTCCAAGGGCATAACAGGACAAAAATTGAGAACTATCACAACCACCATGATACAACCACCAGCAGAAGAATTTATCCTTCTCCTCAAAATCAATGTTGCCTGGCATTTAATACTGTGTTGCAGGCATTAATTTTCCACTGATTTATATGGAAATCAAATAAAACTATAAAAGAAAATCCTTTAAGACCAGATTGTGAACAGCTGAAAATGAAATTACAGGGAAGGGAAAGAAAGGAAGACAAAAGCTTTGTTAGAGAGAATTTCTTTTTCTGTTTTCTGAATTTAGGTGTAGGTGGAGGAGAATCTAAAGTTGGTATCAGGTGTGCCACTAGGTCACTGTGACGCCAGAAGCAGAATGAGGTCACACTGGAGCTTGTCACAGCATCCTCTGCACCCAGAGGAGCTGGCAGTCCACCCACTGCCCTCACAGCCCTTTCCTGAAGAGTGGGTTGTTTTTCCTCCCCTCTGGGTTCACTGAACATGTTCATCCTTCTCAACCAACGCCCTGTGGCAGCCAGATCATCCACATAACACTTTTCCTCTGCTCTGACTGGATTCACCTAAGCCTCCATCCACAATAATTGTGCATTAAAAGTTAAAGGGTGATATTCCATGACAGCCTGAACTCGTGACTTTGGATTTTGTCTTCTGCCAGCTTTTTTTTTGCCAGTAGAACTGGGTTACTGAAGTACCTCTTTGAGGAAGTGGAACAGGCAAGAGTTTAGGGTGACACCATGGCCAGGTGACTTCTGCACTGTTTTTAGACAGCTCTGAGCATGAACCTGGTCTGATAACTTGATCCTCATTGCTACCTCAGTCTCAATGAGCATATAAGAGAATTGATTTACACTAAGAATGGTGTTTCACATGAAAATAAAGCACTGACATTTATTTGGTTCCTCTTTATAGAGCTTGTTCTGTGTATTTTCTCGAGGGAATCATCATCATGATTTAATTAAGAAACTCCCCCCCAATGACAGCAGCTTTCTCAGGTGGTGGTTGGAAAGACTCATTTTTTTTCAGTGTCATTTTCTGAAGCAGAATAAACAAAATATTTGAAGCAAATAAAAAAATAAGTAATTTTTTTTTCTTGTCAACAACTTGAATTGACAAGGACAGATTTCACCTCCTATTCAATGTATTCCTTTGGACACAGCTACTACCTTCACCCCAGTAAGAGTGAAAATTAAAACCAAAATGAGATAAGCACAAGACAACATCTTCATGAATACAAAAAGCATTTCATGCAGCACATACCAATTATACTGTCCAAGTCCTAAAATGTTTGTTTCTCACTGCTTAAAACTATTCTCCCCTGATCCCTGGGGTTTTGGAGGAACTTCAGAACAATGAGAGGTTTGTGTTTGTCCTCACCAGTTTATTTCTAGCCTTGCTGAAACCAGCAAGAGCCATACCTGACTTCAGCTGTCCTGCTCAAGATCCAGCTCATACATTTTCAGGTATAAGGTATTTTTAGCCACAGATCTCACAGCATATAGAGATTTTCCTTTTGGTACACAGATGCAATTTCAACTAGGATTTTCCTCTTCCAGTTAGTTTATTTTAACCACAGGCATGCGTATTTTTTCCTCTCTGTATGGTTTTTTTTCTTCCATAGAGATTCTAGAAATGCATAAAAGAAAAATAAAGATCCAATCAGCATGGCACCATTTCCTGCAGCTTTTAGCTTGTGTAATACAGTTTGCCCTACAATGTGGTGTAGTTGGCTAAAAATGCTTTTTATTATTACCTGTAAGCAGAGCAAATTAAAAGGCAGAGTGTCTCACAATATAAAGGTGACTCTCCTTTTAAATTGCCATTTCAGCCCCCTCATTCAAAAGTGCAGTGTGAGTCTAGTCCTGGCTCCGACTCAGTGAACACCCCACAGTGACCACATGTGAAAACTTAATGTAAATAAACAGTAACCAAATGTCTCTCAAGAAATACTTAATTCTTTTTTTTTTTAATTCTTCCATAAACAAGTCATTTAGTTCCCCACAACGACTTTTCTTTTTCAGTGTGCCTATTTCTAGCAAGTGAATGGCTCAAGGATTGATTAAGTGCATTGCCTTCTCACATGCACAACCACAGCTGATCGTGGGGAAACTTTATACACTGAAGGCTGGTTCTTTTATGATGGTTTTTTGGGGAAAAAAAACCAAAGGACACTATTTACCATTTCAGAAATTCTTGTTTTGATGAGCCCTGCCTCTGTACACTGCACAAGGTAATCAGCATGAAATGACAAGCACAATTTTAATGGCAACCTTTTGAAAACCACAGGTTTCCCATAGCTCCTTAACACACTACATTTTTATCTGGGTGAAAGCAGATTGCTCTCAGAAAGAGAACACTGCAATCTGTCCCTTGGCATTTTCATGGCTGATAGGGCTTGATCTGAACCGCCAGAATTATTAGGTCTTTTCTGAGGAAGTAAAAAGAAACACTGATCTGGGCTGAATGCCTGCAAATATCCGTGGAAGAAATGCAGCCTGGCTAATAGGATGGAATTGCTACGAGAACACATTACATTTTGGATATAAAAACACAGGCTTTGTTCTTAATGAGAACCTAATCAGGTAGCTAACAAAACTGGCTTAGCATTCAGATATGCACAAATGAAACAACTGTTCTTACACGGCACAGAGGCAGGGACGATGTTAAATCTGCAGGTGCTGCATTTCACACTGCTGTGAGCAACCCTCAAAAACACCTTGTGTAGGAAAGGAGAGTTGTCACAGACTGAAAACTGGGGCCAGCCAGGCTGGAGAAATAGCCCATTAGTTAATGAAGACACTTTTAAATTCTTCATCAGAACAAACATCCTCAGAAACCATGGAAACTCTTGTTATTAATTACTACACCTTGACCTTTAGTCTCAAGCCTCATTGTGCCTCACTCTCCCTCCTGCTCTCATTGTCAATTTACATCGGCTTTCTATTCTTCCTCTTTTTTGTAATTCAGGAGTTAAGCAAATACATATCACCATCGTATTTTTCATGTTTTGAATTAGTCAGGAAATTATTTTGAACATATAAAATTTAAAAGAGAATAAATCGTTGGGGGTACACCTTCAGCCTCACTGCTAGCTGGACCTGGAGACAGGGAGCTGCAGCAGCCTCACATCTGTCAGACACTGCATTCAACAGTTCTAACAGAAACTACTTATATTTTTAGTTACATGTTTGTGAGATGATAAAAAAAATCCTCAAGTCCACATTTTTACAGCGAGAGACTGATAAAAGAGAGAGCTTCACTTCATGAATTTCCTAGAGGAAACTTCCCCTGAGCTGACCAGAACTCTAAAGTGCCCAGGGTGAGAGGAAGCTGTGTCTGCCTTATCCTCTTGCTTCAGTCTGGGAACTGAAATGGATGCTGAAGATCCCCCCAAAAAGGGGATTTCTTGCAAAAGGCTCTAGAAATTGGGATGGGGGGAAAAAAGTGAATTCATCAAATAACTAATTCCTCCAAATAGCCTCCAAAATCCTGTCAGACCTGAAACAAGAAACCTGTTTTCAAGTAGAAAAAAGAGATGTCAGTGATCATGAGGGGAGGGGTTGAAGAGAAACTTCTGCACTGGGAGGAGGTTCGTGTTTTTGCCAAAAGTGTAATGCGTCAGACTTGCTCAGATAGGAAATGGAGACTTCCCTCAGAACAGAAAACTCTTCTATGGAGGAGAACCAGCTGAGAGGAATTAGGTCTGAGCACAGACAGTGTGTTCTTTATCAGCCACGAGCACAGATCTAACACCATGGTGGGCAAGGGGGAAGGATTACCACTTCTGGTAAGTATTGAAACAAGACCCTCTGCCTGATTTCTCGGGAAAGCCCATTTCTCAACAGCACAAACCAAAATTACACTGGCAGCCAGTTCACTTCTCCCCACTCACAGCTGGGCTGTCTCTCTTCTGTGAGAGTGGCTCTGGCTGTTGCCAGGCTTCAGACCTTGAAGGCAGTGGAATAAAAAGTCTTAAACTCATTTCTGTTGTCACAAAGGAAAATGTTTTGCTCTTCTCACACCTGCTTTCTCTGTCCACATGTCCTCACACATCGAAGGCTCCACTGCATCCACACAACAAGTTTTCTGGAGAATCACTGTGAAATTACTGGTGGACCCAGCAAAATATTGACACGCTTTGGTGCTTTATGAGAGGCCTAAGCCCATTTCCCTGTGGCAAATAAAATTTTCCTTCGCCTGAGAAGGCAGTGGATGAGGAAAGAGCACAGAGGAGAGAAAAGAGGTTCTTCTTGTGTACAGAGACAGGATTTTAAACAGGGGCATTTACAGCCAGTGTGGTCAAAGCTGACAGTTTCTCCAAGTACATTTTTTGTTTGCTTGGGAGTCTTTTCAATATCTTATTTAAAAAAAAAAGTCAACTTAATCTTGGCTTAATAGGCCAGCATTTAACTTCTTACTGCAATTCACCTTCTCCGAAGTTGTAAGATTTAATCTAAGGGGTTGTAAATGTAATCCAAAGTGTTCTCACACTGAAATGCTAAGCCTTTGTTTTTTTAGCTGTCTTTAATGTCTACTGAAAGAGACCCACATTGGAGAGATCCTAAACTCACAAGCTGGTTTATTTGCCTGTCCTCTTGAGTAGTATTCTGCCCAATCATCCTGGAACACAGTAGTTGGCAGCTCCTGTGTCTGTCCAGGCTGACAAACAAGATATAAAATAGCAGGAATACTACAATCCTGCTCTGGTTATCAATTAATTAAAAATAAACCCATTTATTATAGACTTGAACAGTATTAATTTATTTTAAAAATACTTGTTTCTTCCTCTTATCATAAGGTATCATAACTATATTTACGGTAATGGATAACTTAATTAACTTCAAGGAACTTGGAAAACATTATATTTGGCAGAGTACTTTTTATAATGGAGATCATAATTTCTCTTTCTAAAAAACAATAAACACATGTTTATTTCTTTGCTCTTTCATGTCCCTAGAGCTAGGTCCAATTGCTACTCTCTACCTAAAATCGTTTATGCTCTCCCCCTCACAAAGTTATTAATTATCTCAAAATTTAATATAAATTTGCCACGATCCCGTCCCTAAAAATTCTTGGCTTTCAGTAGGATCACTCCACTTAGGTGAAGGAAAAAAATAATAAAAGAGAGAAGTCAAGTCAGAGAAACCTAAATCCGAGTAGTTCTGGTTTGGGTTGCTGTAGCTAATTGAGGGAGCAAATAAAACAAGAATTGCTTAAAAATCCTTCATTTTGTACATAAAGCAGATTAATGAAAAAGCATCACTATATTTGGAGCAGAATGGACTAAGAACCACAGGGTTTCACACGAAAAACAGTTGTGGTAGTGATGCCTGAAGTGGCTACCTGGAAACAGAGGCTAGACAGGAGTAAGGGAATAAAGGGGATATTTATTTGAAAGGCCTTCAAAGGTACACCCTGGGGAGACCAGAGGCTGCTGCCAAAATGGACCCCAAGAAGGACAATGAGTCACGAGTTCTTCACCCTTTTATAGGTTTGGTCCATTTGCATATCAGCATCAATTAGCCAATTAAAACCTGAGCTACTGATGTAAGTTCTCTAAGCTCAGCCTCCCTTCTCCAAGATGTTAGTTTACACATTTCTGGGCCCAGCACAGCCGAGGTGTCCTTGGACAGCAAACCCAGAGACTTTGTTATGTCTGTCTTAGCATGAGAGAGCAGCAGCAGCAGGCTGTGAGACACTTCAGAGTTTTACAGTGGGCAATACAGAATATGAAAACTAAACCTCAAGGCATCAGTAGAGCTATCCCTCCTCTGAGCAGACCAAGATGAGCACCACATCTGCAGGCAACAGCGGTCCATGGGCATTTTCTTACTGATGCTTTCTAATCCTCTCCCCCTTACTAAGACATATCTGAATTAAATGTTTCTGTTTTGGTTCCCCCTTTATGTCTTTTTGGTCTGTTTTAGATACCCCTTCCAATCCCTGCAAATAACAGCTCAATCATGGTCCTTCCTGAGCTCTGCAGCTGCTTCCAGAGATCTCAGAGCCTTTTCACAGAGATCTGGGCCTATCCTGGCTCTTGCTGAAAGTCCTTTGTGGAACACCAAGAAAAACAGAAAAGAAAAGAAAAAAAAACCTAAACAAATTCTAAAAAGAACCCCAAACAAATAAAAATAAATCAAACACAAACTCCTGACAACGAACAAGTGGAAGAGAAGCCAACAGACAAACCTGTGAGAGAGGCTCCCTTCCTCTATGTCGAATCTCTGGCTGCACCATTTGGCCATAAGACAGGAAAAACAACATTTACTCAACAGTCTTCAACCTTCTAAAAACATTTTTTGGTTTACAGTCTTTTATGCAATATCTATCTTGCCTAACATTTTGGGTTTCTAGTGTCACAGGAATGGGTCTCTGGGGCCACAGTGCCTAACCCATAATCCCAGAGCAGGTGCATAGCTTTCTGTTTGGTTCGCTCTGGCAAACCTCTCCCTGTTCACTATGCAAAATGACATTTTCAGTGCAAAAACCAGCTAAGATGGGTGGGGGCAAACAAAAGAAAATCAACTGTATTATACTGGTCAGAGGTCATTTGGTTCTGTCTGGATGCACTTTATGTAAGATAAATATTCCATCTGCAGGAAGATCAGATGAGGAGGATTCACAACAACTGGAGATAAAACTGCTGTGTAACTCCACGTGCTTCTGCTGCTGCCAGCACAGAATAGCACAATGTTCATGTATGACATTATTGAAGCAGAGGAGCAAGGGAGCCTAAAAGCTATTTATGTCTTCCTGCGAAACAGACAAAAAACCTCACCCACAAGACATAACCAGACAGAGGTTGCACTGCCTGCAGGTCTTGTAGAAATGTACACAAAAAATTAGTGTGTCCAACGCACATGGCAGGTGGAAGAATTGACCAAGGTGTGTGTTTACATCCCTTTAGAAGGCAGAGTGCTGCCTCTGAAAACTTATCAGCTGCCCTGCATGGTTTCCACGGTTTCCCTGAACTGCCAAGAAGGATGAATCCTCACCTGCAGCTCCTGTTTGGGGTTTGCTGCCAGGAAAAGCTGCAGCAGAGATGTGGGGAGGAGCAGGGCAGAGGGACCATGGAGGGGTGAAATCCTGCTTGGCCTCCCAGACCTGCCTCAGACAGGATTCGGCACCCGGAACAAGGAAAATTTATGTTTGTTTGCAGGCCTTGTCATGCAAAGGACTGACAGTGACACTGAACTTCTTGCTGCTGTTCCATGTCTCCTCAGAGACCTTTGGCACTGATATATTAATACCAATACAAATTCCCAAGGTGTGGGCAGTGCCCATCCTTCAGGAGAGCGAGAGCCTGGGCAGTTCAGTGGCACTGTGGCATCTCCCCTCACGTGTTTGTGTTTGTCCCTTTTCTTCCTGATGACCCAGGAACTTGTAAAGTCAGACATGACTAGAAGACACAGGGTCTCACATGGATTCAGCTCCCTAAAATGTTGTGACAGCAGAAGGTGAGGGCAGAGGAGAAACACTGCATGAATGCTCACTCCCAGGGAAACACAAGGTTCACCTCTTATCCAGTTCCTTCAGGAACAGGACACAGATGTATGGAAAACCTTGCTTCCTTACTTCCTCTTCCCACATTCTTCATTATGCCCCTGTAAAAACAACAAAAAAAGTGTTTCTTAGTCCAGCGAAACACTGGAAAAGTCTTTGAAGCTCTTCCATGTTGGCTTCAACACAAACTCAGTTCTTCACAGCTCTGCACAGTCAGTATGTAGGAAAGCAATGAGCATTTCTAAATTGGGACTTTTTGAAGAGCCTGTTCTACAGTTTCCTGGCAATTATCCTTTGAAGAGTTCAATTACAGGGAGATTTTTTAAAAAGGTCATTCTGTGGCCCCAGGCCTTTACAGAAAATAAAGTCAGGCTTTTTATCAGTGTAAACTGATTTGAATTTTCTGCTACAGGACTTTTCCTCCTCAGTGGGAGGCCAGGGTGAGGACCCAGGGGTGCTTGTTCCTCGGACTTCTCAGCAAACTCCTCCTTAGGATGATTTGCTGGAAGAAGTTGATCTACCCAAAGCAGAACCTGTGTTGGATTTCTTGCTCTGTCTTTTTGAAGGGCAGACTTAAGGAGCTTCAGTGGTCCCTAAAACACCTCTCTTGACACTTTCTGGATAAAATACTCCTACATATTTCATCCTGATTCATCGTTAGTTTCTTCTTGCCACACTTCAACAAAAATAGAGCAGTCCCACAGATTTTTTTTTCTCATTTGTGGTTAATTTTGAAACAGTGGGTGGTAGGGGTCTTTAATCCAGAACTCAGGTAAAATTTAGAGAATTAAGAGTTTAGTGAAGCAGAATTTCTACCCTGTAGGCCATTCTCCTCCTGCCCACTGGAGAGACAGAACATAACCTCAAATTTTACCTGCCATTTTAACCAGACTTCAGAGACAACCTTCCTATCTAACCAGTTATCTTTGTGCCCCATGGCCTACAACTCTCACGCAAATTCTTAACGATTTTGGTGACAACAGTTCCATTTCTTTGGGAATTTTACTGTAGACTAATTAATTTCCTGGGATGCATAAGACCCAAATACTTTGCTATCTCTGTCTTATTTTATAAACAGAGAGATTGAGCTCCCATTTGCAGACTGTGCTGGGCACTGCAAAGGCTTAAAACCTGTGGGTTGCTTCCTGCAATTTTCACACCTTGGTGTTAAACAGTCCAGGGGGGATTCAGTTATGAAGCTTTTATGATTCCTTCAAAATTCATTAAGAGTGTTAGCTCCTGTCCCATTATTGTTGTGTTTGTAAGGTAGCCTGGAACACAGTTATTGCCATGGAATAGACACTGCCATGCATACCAGACAAAAAGCTACCAAATTCGCTGTTGGTGGGTGGGTTCAGGGTTTGCGCTCCAGGCCAGCTTCATTGCACTCAACCTCTCCACTGTTTGGAGGAGAGTTTAGGAACTACTCTCCCTTCTCATGTGCTGAGTGTTGTTCTGATCCGAAACCAAGTAACAACATGAGTCTGCTTAAATAATTACAGAAGCTGAGAAAAATTTAGAGTGAGATGTTTGCAGAAACACCTATAATGACTGTGCTTTTCAGATACTGGATTGCATAAAATCAAGTTAGAAAAAGAGGTGATAATTTGAGATTGATGGTTCATTTTGCAAGTCTCCAAAGAAGTGAGAGGGGCCTGGATTTATAGAATGCAGTAAAAGTAGGCTGCATTTTTTTCTTTATTTTCCTGCCTTAGTTTCACATCAGTACTTCAGCTAATACACCACTGCATGCTGGAAAACACTTTGGTTGTTATAGATACAGTAAAGTAATAACTAAGTCGTTGATCTCATCACTAGGCATTTTTGTTTCTGTGCAGGGTTTGAAAAGAGTTGTCAGGGACACAGAAAACCACTCAGATAGCAGCGTGTTGTGAAGATGAGGATGGTGCACTCTTAAGGATATATCCCAGGATTTGTAGGGCACTGTTAGATCAGCAGGTCCTGGTATTTTCCTCATCCTGAACCTTAACTGAATGACACCCCCAGACTGGTGTTGACAGAAGAGGTCCGTGATGGGACACAGATCACGCTCTCAGCCTCCAAGAGCTTTTGAACTTCTCTTTTAAGTCAACCTTTAAAGTCAAGCCTTTAGGGTCTCAGGTTCCAAGTAAACTTTGGATCCAATCTTGCCCATTTTTAAAGAGTGACAAGGCAGCTCACAACTCCCACAGTTACACTTTCCCTGCAAGTATTTTGCTCGTGCAAACTTCCACACAAGGTTTACTTTCTCTAACCTGTAAAACTTCTGTGAAGATACCAAAAAATGTACCAAGACTGAGGTTTTAAACATACCACAGTGAAGGGGCACAGAACTGAGCCCTTCTACCCCCCAAACAAACAAAACAACCCACAAAACAACTTATGACACTGTGCTTGGAGATAAGGGCTGAACCAACTCCACCCCGGGCCAGCCAACAACCTGGCCAAGGACAGAGCTGGAAATAGTGCCACACAAGAAAAATGGGGCAGGGCTGAAAACCTGCAGCATGGATCAAGCAAGGAGTGCACTTAAATGCAGCCTCTGTGCTGATGGATGAGATGTGGGGTCAGGGGACACATACAGAGGTCTCAGCAAAGGCTTGTCAGGGACAGCAAGGTCAGTCAGCATCCTCTGGGGCCTGACACATTCTCTGTGTTTTATTTTTGTGAGCAGTAAACCTCTTGCTGTCCTTCACAATAGTAGGTAACATCCACACAACACTGCACCATGTCTGTCTGAAACAGAATTAGATGGTGACTATGGAAAAAGAAATATATAAACCACAGAGAAATTATCTAACAGAATCCTTTATTCATTACTGATTTCACTGTGATGTTTCAATTTCAGTGAAAATTTTGCTCAGAATTTATTGGAGGGTTTGGAGATAAAACAGAGAGAAAATATTACTGAAAATGCATATTTAAAAACAACCAAAAAAGCCCCAACCACCACAATCCAACAATGGAAAACTTTGGAGTTTTTCTGAGTTGCTGCGATAACAGCACTTTCCATGCAAATGCACTTATTAAACAAGAGCCTGTTAAAAATTGGCTGAAGTGATATTGGAGGCTCAAAAAACCTCAGAAGACAAAATTATCCTGCATCTGATTCCTATTCAGACTCTTCTAAGGAAGCAGAAGGAAGTTTTAGGCAGGTCGATGGTGCAACTAACAGATTTAGGGTCATTTTAAAGAAGAATTGCAGCTGAACTGTCCTCCCACTCTGCCTTGTCCACACCTCGAGTCAGTTCAGACTGCAGGTCTTCTAAACAGTAGTTTATTTTAAAAAGTAATGTGTAATAGTTACTCCCAGAATGCAAGAAAGGGCTGATTGTTGTACTGTTGCCAGTCAAAATCCAGGGCTGCTATTGAGGAAGCGATCACTTTCCACTAACAATGTTCTTATATTAACCAGACTGTGTCAAGAGAAGTAGTTGATGGACAGGCACAATATGGCAAAACCTGTCTTTGTGTGTCTGTCTGAACAAAAACACGAGGACTAAATTATTTTCTTTTCCTGAAGAGGCAAGGAACAGGATGGATCACGTGTGACAAAATGATGTAATGTTTTCTAGCCATTCCTTCTCCCACAAACTATGAGATTCACCTGCTTGATGATGATTTATCTATGTCCCATGAATACATTCTGGACTCATTATCCACTCCATCCAGCTGGTCATGATGGCAGAAATGAGTGCCTCATCTCTGCCTGTGCTGTAGCACAGCTGGGATGGGATTTGCTTTATTTGGAGAATGCTTTTGGAGCAGAAAGCTGTTTGTGATCGCTGTCTTAAACTGGAGCTGTACCCCAAGGGACAGCGAGGTTCAGCCTGTTTGTTGGGCCCAAGAAGAGATGACAAATGCTTCTCTGTCTCTGCATAAACCCAGGGAACCAGTTAATCTGAATCCTGCTGGGTGCCCACATGGGACATTTCAGTTAAAAGTCACTTTGAAAAATAAGGAGATGGAAAAATGGCTGTGCGGACAACTGTGTAAGGAAAAGAATAGCTGGCATCAGAATTTGGATAAAATCTGTAACACCATCCCCTCTTGTTAGGTTCCTGCCTTTTATTCAGGAGATTTGGGGGAATGTCTGTGTTGATTCTCCTTCCGACAAATTGCACAACACTACACTTGCATTTTAAAGAGGGTGTTTACAGAAGTAAATTGTCTTTTCAGCAGCCATTTTCATGGGAATTGCCGTGGGAAGAAAATGGCATCCCAAGGCTGAGATGGGAGATTTTGTGGATCCCTTTAGCAACCCCCTTTTGCATATCCAGGTCTGAACTGCCATCCGTCCATCCGTCCATCCATCCACCCATCCATCCATCCATCCATCCATCCATCCATCCATCCATCCATCCATCCATCCATCCATCCATCCATCCAGATGCTTGTTTATTTCCTGGCTCTAGCAGAACTTTCCCCCCAGGGGAAATGTTGTGGCACACAGGGAAGTGCACTGAAGGATGCCCATACCGTGAGGGTGAAAGCTCTCACTGCTGAGGGCCAGTGCTGGAGGAAAAGGCCTCTGTGTTTCTCACCTGATCCATGGAGTGACATCAGTCTTTGGCCACTTGGAAGCAGCTTTGATGCTGTAACTGGAGAATGAAGTACTAAAGGCTTTTAAAATTCAAACTCTGGATCTGGTAACTCTCTTGGTGGCTCTCCAGCTGGCTGTGCTCTGGTGTCCCACCTGTCTTGCCCTCTCAGGGGCTGCATGCTGCCCTGGCAGGGAGGGAATTTTAATGGAACGGGAAAACACAACAAACGCTTTGATTTACCTGCTTTTGTTCCATTTCTTTACTAATGTCTGTGCCCTCCTACCAACTGTCAGACTTTCTAAATTGCCTTTCTGCTGATGATGTTAACAGCTTAATCCCTCACGCTATATTCACTGTCTCGTAAGGAAACGCTGCCAGAATTCTGTGCTTCCTCATTTAGCACTGGCTCATTCCAGCTCCACAGCCACTCACCCAGGCTTCTGCACACCTCATGTCACCTCATTGAGATGCTGCTGCACGTCCCGCTTTCTCAGGAGACGTCAAGCCCCTGCACTTTTTCCAAAGATCCATTATCTCCTGGTCCCTGTATCTCTCTCATGGCCACATGCTTTATTCTCCCCTTTGCTGTGTGAGCCATTCCAGAGCCGAGAGTGAAGAACTGCAAGCGGTCTCTCAAATGAGGCCTCTCCAGCTGGAGAAAGGCCAGTTTCCAAATCTCGTGGCTGATGAATGTGTACGTGCATCTCGGGACGCTGTTGGTTTCATTTGAGCAGATGCTGAGCATTCTGCCAGGGATCTCACACTTTATCCACCACTATCCCTCATTCCTACCTGAAATCTAACAGCATATGGAAACAATGCTGGGTGTGTAGTACGACTCAGTAAAAGGAATTTTTAAAAAAGGTGGCAACACTTGTTATATTCCCATTTGGTTAAAAAAAGAAAAATAGAAAAGAGAACCACCACAAGTTTCTTTTTTAGAGCTGAGAAGTGCTTTGGGGCCCATGTACAGAGTGTCTGGCAGTGCTTTCACTCAGAACACATCACCCTGGAGTGACTGAGAATTAATTCTTTCATGGACTTAAAAAAACATTTCTCCAAGGTTTGTGTACAAAAGTTTATCCAAGGTTATGTGCTATTCTTCTTGACCAGGAGATGTTTGAATTTTATTGCAAGTATTTCAAAATGTTGTAAATGTATAAATATAAGTGCGCTTCAGCTTTAATCAGACTGGCTTGGGTAGAGTTGCAGTGGAGCAAGGGACATGGGCTTTGACAAACCCCAAATATCAGCTGAGAGCCTCTGAAAGCACAGGCTTTTGGGGAATAATGGTGTAGGAACAGTTAATTGTAAACTAACACCCATGGGGAGACTGTTCTGCTACGTAAGTACCTCAAATTCTGCCGTGAGAAACTGGTTATCTCAGGACAGCATTTGGGTAATTGGCTGGTAGTCTTTTGTTTGGATGGATGGGAAAAGTATTTAAACAGCAAACATTTGAAAGAAACAGAAATTTTGCAGACACACATTTAAAATATTTTTTAAAAAAAGTCACACGTTCCTTCAGGTAGTTAAAAATACTTTTAGTCCTGGTTTCATTTTATTTCTATCTTTAGTTTAAAAATCTGCTTTGAAATAAGTGCAAGTTGAAAACAAAGGCTAACAACTTCATCTCCCAAGTAAAATGAAGAATATTTAGAGCTGGATTGCATATTTACACACGATCGCACTGCGTGGGAATTTAATGGATCACACTTCTCTGGAACACCCTAAAGCGCAGCTTCTTAAATGTTCCCCCATCCTTTAAACTCACAGCAAGGAGGGCTGTAATCAGGCTTTAATGTTCTGTGGTGCATGGACGGATGATCCTGTGATTCCAGAGAGAAAATAAAAGGTGGCTGGGACTGGCCTTGGCCCAGCCAGACCTTCAGAGATGCAGGCTGCAATCCATAAAGTGGTGACCATCATACTGGAGTGGTGACAGAGCTCTTTCTAATGATTTCAGTGGGTGCTTTTGGGCAGTATTGAATATGACATGCAAATGCAATCACCACAGGGTGGCTAAGCCCAAGGCTGTGAGTGCAAGTCATCACAGTCTGTGAAGGGAAACAATTCCTACTGCTCTAATTCCAGTGTGTGACACACACAACATTAATTTCCTTAGTATGCCTTTGAACTGCCTCTTGGTATATGTCTTCTAATTTAAAACTTACTAAAGAAGAGTGGAGAAGGGGGAGAAAGATACAAAGGAAGATAGTCCAAGGCTTTCAGCACCTTCATCCTGAGACAAATATAATAAAAATGCGCCAGTAAAATTACACTGATACAAACCGAGAGCACAGGAAGGTCAAACAGCATTTGCATTTTGAATGAAACAGTTTTAAACCTGACCTTGATATTTCACTTCTTTTAGCACGATTTAAATGTTTGATGAAAAAATCTGACAATCTCACTGAAAAAGTGTCCCAAATCAAACATATTGTCTAATAGCGTCTGACTATTAACCGTCTTCTTATGATTAATTTATTAAATGGCTTTATTCCTCTTGCTATGCACTCATCTGTTTTAAGGAGAGTAACCTCTGGAGACCAGTTTTGTGCTCTGCAGAAGCCAGAAACTGGAAACAGAGAAGACACTTAAAACTGCAAGAAAATTGAAACAGGAACTCTATTCCATAAGTAGTAATAAAATGTATCACTTATGATAAAACCCCTAAAACACCATAAAACCCAAAATAGATGCATGTGTGCATCTCTGCAGATACTTATGCATTACTGAGAACTGCACGGATCCACCCCTGCATATGTATAGGCATACATATAAGCATTTTATAAAATAAATAGACACAATAATACACAATACGCTTCTGGTATCACCATGGGCATATGCAGTGTGCCTCTTAGACCTGCATAAATAAAATTATATTTTGCATATATGGATGTTATTTATTTTAATGCATATGTGTTCGCCAATATTTTTTTTTTAATTCCATATAAATTGTATTTTGCACTGTCTGCATCTTGATTTTTTTTTTTGGTCTTAACAGCAAAAGAATACATAAGGAAGTTTTCTTGGGAAGTGAACATTCTTTTGTGATTTCTTTCTCCTCTGGAAAAACAGAAAAGGACGAACAGCAGAAAGAAAGTACTCTGAATATTATTTGTCTTTTGTTTTGTTAATTGGCAAAAAGAGAACACATAACAACAACAACAACAACAAGCAGCTGAGTGAAAGAAATACATCAATCTCTCTGAGAGTGCCCGTGACTTGTGCTGTGTGAACTCACCCATGCCAACCAAACTGTCAAATTGTGTGTCTTGCCAACAAGAGAGAAAAAAACCTGTTCTGCAGAATTCAGTGAGATCATTTCAGATGTGTAATATGAGGTTGTTGGGGAAAAAAAACAACGCAACAACACTACAAGCTCAATGCTCTGGGGTATATTTCCCTGGATGTTTGTCTGGGCCTGGATGATTTACTGGTGATGTTTTTTCCACAGGAACTGCAGTGCAAAGGCAATAACATATTTATTTAATCTCACATGCTTTTCCCAGGAACTGCAGTGCAAGGAAATAACATATTTCTTTAATCTCACATGTTGTCCTGTGCAATTGGCAGCTTTTCCAGTGTCAACTCGGAACTCAGGGGAGCACCTAATTCCAGACAAAAGCCTCTTTTAAAAAAAGAAACTGAAAGCAGCTGCCAAATGCTCGCTTAGGCAGTGTGGGTTCGGGAAGTATTTTATTATGTTTTGTCATTACTCTTCCATCTACTTGTTTTTGAGTCAATCCTTATGGTTGAACGCAGACTTTCTGCTGCCAGATAATTCACAGCATTCAACAGCAGCTGCATCAGGACAGCACACACAGCCAGCAGCAAAGAATCCTCTGCTCTCACAGAAACTCAGCTCTCACAGCAAGCTGGGGAGCCCCAGTCATGGTCCCAGCTCTGTCAGGACACACGTGCCCATGCAGGATCTCACCCCCAGGTTCAATGTCAAGTGCAGCATTTGTGGCCCCTGAGGGGGGCTGAATCTGCTGCTATAACACAAATGACTTGCAGAAACTGACTGCTGGGGAACAGCAAAATATTATGGTGGAGCTGCTCCCAGCCAGAACTTTGGGATGAAAAGGCATGTGCTTAATGCAGTGATTCAGTTTGGTCTCTGGAGGAAAATAAGGTGCTAGTCCAGTTAGTCCGAGTGTTGGGGTTACCCAGGCCCTGAAGTTGTCCCTCTCTGTGCTGGCCCTGGACCACTTCCCCTCCACTGCAAACAGCCCAGCCCTGGGATTGGAAGCAGGGGGCTACTGGAGTGGCTCCTGTGAGAAGCTGCTGGAAGCTTCTCGAAGTCCATCAGAGCCAATGCCGCTGGCTCCAGGGTGCACCCAGCCCTAGCCAATGCCAAGGCCGTGAGAGACGGTGGTAATGGCTCTGAGAAAACATATTTAGGAAGGAAAAAATGTTATTTTGCACATGTAGTTGCAGTCATTGAAGAAAGGAGTAAGAGCATGTGAGAGGACCTGCTCTGCAGATCCCAGGTTCAGCAGAGAAGAAGGGGCAGGAGATGCTCCAGGCACCGGAGCTGAGGTTCCCCTGCAGCCCTTGGGGAAGGCCATGGTGGAGCAGCTGTGCCCCTGCAGCCCATGGAGGGCATGGGGGAGCAGAGATCCACCTGCAGCCCCTGGAGGAGCCCAGGCTGGAGCAGGGGGATGCCTGAGAGAGGCTGTGACCCCACGGGAGGCCTGTGCTGGAGCAGGGTCCTGGCAGGGACCTGTGACTCTGTGGAGAGAGGAGCCCACACTGGAGCAGGTTTGCTGGCAGGACTTGAGACCCCGTGGGGGACCCGTGCTGCAGCAGGTTGTGCCTGAAGGACTGACCTCATGGGAGAGTGACCCGCATGGCAGCAGTTCATGGAGAACTGGTGCTCTTGGGATAGACTCACACTGAAGCAGTTCATGGCAAAATGTCTCCCGTGGGACAGACCCCATGGTGCATCAGGGGAACGACTTCTCTCCCTGAGCAGCTGGAGAAAAAACATGTGATGAACTGACCTAACCCCCATGACCTATGTTTTTAAGATTTATTTCACTTCTCATTATCCTGCTCCGATTTATTTAGTAATAAATTCAGTTCATGTCCCCACGTTCAGTCTGTTTTTCCTGTGATGGTATTTGCTGAGTGATCTCTCCCAGTCCTTATCTCAACTCATGAACCCTTCATTATATTTTCTCTCCCGTGTCCAGCTGAGGAGGGGAGTGAAAGAGAAGCTTTAGTGGATGTCTGGCATCTAGCCAGGGTCAATCCACTACAGATGTAGGGATGTTCTTGGCATCACAAAGCCAAGAACCCCAGTGTGCAGCACTACAGGGCTCTGTTCCCAAAATGAACTCAGTCCACCAGTTCTGACACACAGTTTGGGAACTGACACCCCAAGGTGGCTGGAACCACCCCAGAAAAGGAGTGAAAGAAAGCAGACACGTCCTGAGCCTGGAGGTTCTTACCATGAAGTTAACCCACGGTACATCACTTACCTTGTTCATTTTTCCAGTAAGAAATCAGGTTCCCTTTGAAAACATTTTGCACTGCAATCTGCTTGCTGGCTCTTCAAGTCCTGATTCACATTAATTCTCACTAATCAGAGAACACTTTGGAACTTTTAAGAGTTTATTTCCAGTTGTGTGCCATCTTGTGTGGCTGCCAGAAAGAGTAATGAAATGGATGATTAACCAGCTTCTTGGCAATTCAAGAGTGGTGATGGATGCTAGCTCATGCTGTAGTGAATATGGGAGAAAGAGTAATGAGGTTTATTTTTAATGCAAATCTTAAATAAATACAGCCAGTGCTAAACTGAATTTTAGCTTTTTCCTTTTTCGCAGAGGACAATATTAATTCTGTGCATATCTATATCTGTATAGATATATATATTCTGATTCTCTGCAAAGTTTAATGCTGACGATGCCCGGATCTAGTGGATCCTTTCCTTCCACAACCACTTCACCAGCTTCCTCTCAAAATAAGTAATGGGACTATGTCTCCAACAGAGGAGAAAAATGCATTAGGTTATAAAGATACAGCTTCTTCTTTTCCTAGAAAAGTGAGAGGTGTCTGTTGGGACAACAATTCTGTGCTGTAGTAATTCCTACAAGACTCTCTTTGTATAGCTTTAAGTTGGTATTTGTACCAGCTTGGAGTGGGTATTTGATTGCAGGACTGAGAGAGTGAGAATTTTTGCCTTTCAGAATTGTCAAAGCCAAGAGTCTGCACAGCTTCAAACACAGCTGTCAAGTGTGCAAAACATGTGGTTTGGGTTAAATCCACAAGATTTGTACTCAGGACCATTCATGGAATGAATGGGTTATTGACAGTGTACCAAGACCAGCTGCATTTTCAATGTTTCAGTAATTCTGTGGGTTTATGCTAACCACTCTTCACAGACAAAATCCTGGTTGTTGAAATCATCAGTACTTGTGCAAGTGTGTCATGGATGTTGCCTGTGAAAGCCTCAAGCACAACTGATTTTCTAAGCGAGTTAATTACATGGCTTCTATTTCAACTGGCAATAATCCCAAATTAATCTCCATCTCTAGTAGGGTTTTATTTTTTTTTTTTAGAAATTTCATAAAGCAAGCAGTGAGCTTAGAAAAAAAATTCAAAATAACCAGTTGGAAAAGAAAGAAAAACAATAATTGGCACATATTAATTTGAAACAAATCAGCTTTGAAGGGATTTGAACCAAGAAAGAAAGAAAGAGAGAAAAAGAGAGAGAAAGAGTGAGAGAAAAAGAGAAAGAAAGAGATAAAGGAAGAGAGAGAGAGAGAAAGAAAAGAAAGAAGAAAGAAAGAAAGAAAGAAAGAAAGAAAGAAAGAAAGAAAGAAAGAAAGAAAGAAAGAAAGAAAGAAAGA
>VZRV01003000.1:85719-142027 GCA_013398115.1 Falcunculus frontatus
GAAAGAAAAGAAAAGAAAAGGAAAAGAAAAGAAAAGAAAAGAAAAGAAAAGAAAAGAAAAGAAAAGAAAAGAAAAGAAAAAAGAAAAGAAAAAAGAAACCAAATTACATATGTGGAGCAGATAGAGACTCTGAGCTCCAAAGAGGGTCCTTTTTAACTAGCATGAGTGAGTAGAAAAACTGAAAAGTAACAGCATCCCAGAGCTGGCAGCAACACCAGCCTTTGGCAGCAAGGTTTAATCCAAGGGCACTGGTCTTGCAAATGCTGCCACTTGCTTGGGGGTAGTAGTGAATTCTAGCAGAGAGAGGAGCAATAAAAAGAAATTCTGCCTTTGTGAGAGACAAAGAAAACCCACGTCAGCTTCTACATGTTCTTGACTCAAACCCAAAACGAAGAAAATTTTGGAGCAAAGTTCATGGGATTATGCGCCCAGAGAGTTGTAGACCTGCAGTACCTCAAGTGTGATATGCCTGCAAGACAACTTAAGTTTTCTTTCTGGAGCTGTAGAAGAAAAAATGTTGACAGGGGTTGCACAAAAATCATGAGTTCATTTCAGTTTATAAATTTGTGCTGTTGTCAGAAATAAAAGAATTAATGAATCTCAACTGCAAACATCATTTGAACTCCATTTTGGATTAATACACTACCTACATCTGAATGCCTTAACTGCAAAAATGCTTCAGCAAAATTATAGATATGTACACACATATGAGTGTGCATTACTTTTTACATCTCACAAAAATAAATCAAAAGGAGGGAAATTGTATATTTGTAAGCTTTTGTCAATAAATTTGCTCTTAGCTTGAGATCTTGGTACACCAAATTGCAGCCTGAAGCAAAGTTTTGTGGTTTGGAAATAGTTATAAATCCCTAAAATTATGGTTTTATAATGGAAACCATGACAGACCCTTAATTATAGCAGTAAGAACATGAGATTTAGCAATACATATTAATATATCTTCTTGGAAAACATAATTGCAAACCAATTAGGCATTAGACTGCCTGTCTACCAACTCTTTCTCCCCCTCAGGAGAAAGCTGAAAGTGATATTAATTTTAAATCACCTGGAAAGAACCATGCTGGGTCTGTCATCATGTGTCCCTGCAAGGTTCCACTGGCTTTGGGGCACTAGGCAGCAGAGATGTCCCTGTCCATCTGAAAGGAAGAGGTTCACTCAGGGCTGCTCGGCCACCAGGTTTTTGGCTGCTGCTCATGGCATCTGGAGCATTTTGTCCCCGTCACCAAGCTGTGGGGCACAGCACCAGTCACCCTCGCTGTTGGGCACCACTGTGTACCTCTCAGGGGTCAGACAAAACTCTGTCCTTCCCCTCATCCAAACAGGTCACCGTGAGCAAACCACCGTGTCCAAACTCAAGTGCCAGAGGTAATTCCTTGGGCATATGTTCCAGAATGTCATTCTTACTGCTGGTTTGAGCTGAGACAATATGAAATGTACAAAAGTCACCTTAATATGGGCTGATAAATACCAGTCGGGAGATGAGACAACACACTTAGGAACTGAGTTTCATTGGGTTTTGTGGATCCAAAAAGTGAGAGCAGACTGTAACTCTCCCTGGATATGGCTAGTTTTCATCCCTGGCATGCTCACATGCTATCTCTCAACACTCCAAAAAGCCACCACCATGGAAATTCCAGTGTTGCTATCTGTATTTTCTCTGGATGCTGGGCAGGATCCACGCCCCAACTAATTGTGTGGAAAAGCCCATGTCAGGGCTGGTGTCCTGCTCCATCCTGTGCAGCTGTCCTCCATCAACACCTGTGCAGCTCCAATACCCTGACCAGTCCTGCCAAACTTCCCATCCCAGCCACTCCTTGGATGGCTTTGAGGTTCCATGAGGACCAAGGCAGAGTTCTACCTACAGCTTTACCGGGCAGCATCATGAAGATGCTGAACAGTGTCTGCCTGTTCCTTTTCTGTTGGTATTTGGGATGAGGTGGAGAACATATCCACAGAGGACTAGCTGATGGCAGTGCAGAGCTCTGTGCATCCCATCCTTCTGCTCTTTCTCCCTCCTTTTCCCACCTCTATTCACCCCCTGCCATTCCCATCACATATTTCCACACTGATCTTGAAACCTGACTTGGCCCAAGACAAGGATATGGGATGAAATTTCTGATTGTAGATCTCATTGCCCTTCCTTCTTATTTTGTTATAACCATTGGGCTAGGGACATATCCACACTCCCTAAAAATCCTATTTCCAGCTCCCTCAGAAGCTGTGGCAGGATTTGGGTTGGAATTCACCTCCATGGATGGTCAGCTCATGGCTTTGAGCAAGGCGAGCTGTTCCAGGGAGAGTTTTACTTGAAAATTCCTACAAATCACAGCTCTCCTGGTCCCCTGGGGAGGCTTGGTGTGGGTGGACAGACTCAGAAGAGCACTCCCCTGACAAAACCACCTTTGTTGCATATCGCAGTTTGAATCTGTAAAGCACCAGTAACAAGACTAGTACCATCCATTTCAGTGAAATTGACAGATTCCAGGCACTTAAAAAAACAAAAAAAGGTTTTGTTTCTGCTTTCTTTATGCCTGCAGTTTCTGTAGCTACAACAAAATGAGCCTTGCACTATTTAGACTTAGATACGTTTATTTTTTCAAAGGGAGTTGAAGATTTTGTGTTTAAGCAATGCTCACTTTTTAACTAGCTAATGAAATATCAAAGTCTCCACTCTAGAACAGCTTTTCCCTATAAACATGCATATTTTGAGGTAACTGCCACTCTCTGAGAAGCCTGTGAGGCTGGAAAACTTCTCCTTGTGTGCTCTCCCATGTCAGACTGAAATTTAAAAGGTACGTTTTTGCTCAACATCAAACAAACTCCTGTGGGCAGCTCAGTTATGCCTGAGGAGTACAAGGTCAGATATTCCTTTCAAAGACAATTACCCAAAAGCATCAGCAACACATGGTGTCAGGAACAAATAGAACACCACTGACTTTTCAATAATAAAGTTTTGAGGTGATGAGCTAATACCAGATAGAATCTGTCTTAGAGCTGACAGGCAGCTTCCCACTAAGTTAGGTGGAAGACTAAGAATGCAGTGTCTCAGGATGTCACCGGCAAAATCAGGGCCCATGGAATTTACAAAGGCATACAACATTTTCAGAATTGTATCTCTTCTATTAGTGCTAGTTTAGACACATAAAAAACACACATAAATAAATGTTTTATTCCTTTGTGGAGAATTTACATATGCAAATGAGCAGATTTTCAGGTGCTGAATTTAAAGGGGACTTATGATGGGGATGGGGGAAATGAGATTTATTCCTGTGGCTGGATATGAAGTCACTCAGCACAAAGCCTGTATTATTATTATTATTACAGATGTCATGGAAGCTAAGGAAGATAATTGACCTTTCTTCCTCTAATTAATAGCTTAGCTTTTACATTTCAGGATTTGAAATGGATTTTATATGCCCTTTACATTTCTGATATCCAAAATTATAGTTAAATGAAAATATTTAATATTTTCAAGTAGAAATGCCAAAACCCAATTATATTCAGGTAGCAAAAACATTGTCTTTCAATAAAAAAATTGTATTTTCATCCTTCTCTCATCATTTGTGACAAAGAAACTACTGAGGAAATACTATGAGATTGGAGAACATGTTAGTAATCAGTAGGAATTCTAATGTAGAGCACTGACAAGTTTAATTAATTTGAATATTAATAAATCTATAGACTGTTGGAAGTGGCTGAAACCCTAGAGTTAAAATAAATTCTAATAAATTCAGTGGGTTTACATACATATAATATGTTCACATACTTCTTTACAAAAAATAATTTACTAGCTAGAAGAACGAGATTTTAAAAAACGCAACACGCAACGCATCACTTTGTATTAATTTTTTAGATAGGGATAATGAAAGAATTTCCAGAGGACACTGTGTTCCCAATAAGATTCAACTCCCTGTCAGCATGGGCACTCTATGAAGCCTGTAAGGAAGATGAAATTGGCAGGGATGCTCACAGCAATAATACTCTTTAAAGAAATACTCCTATTATTCTGCATTATATCCTGAACAAGATATTATGCATCCTTCTCATGTGCATACAAAAAAAAAAAAAAAAAAAAAAATTAAATTCATTAGCACATGCTTGGGAAACAACCAGTCTATAGGAATGTGGTTTTGTGTGGGTATGAAAAGCCTGAACATCTGTTCCTTTGGCATAATAAACACAATCACTCCTCCTAGGCCCATGATCTTCCCTCCAGCTCCAACCAGTGCATACGAAAGTATGAAAACATGAATGCTCTTCCCTCTAAAACAAGGGGATAGTTCCATTTGGATTTACAGTGCACAGTGAAATAGGAAAGGATGCCCGACCAAAGGAGAGGCAATTCACCTGTAAATTCAAATCTGCCACTCCCTCGAGCACAGCTTTTCCTGTTCGTACAAGGAGCAGCCTGGACACAAATCCACACATCCGCACATCCTGTCCTGCCTGGCAAAGGCTGTACCTGTCGGGGCTGCACAGGCTTGTTGGAGGCTATTCTGCTTTTTTCTAAACTTACTCTGCAAGGCCTGAATAGAAGCTCAGCTGGAGGGGAGAATCTCATTGCAGAATGGAAAGGACGTGCTCAGAGTGGAGCAGCTCTCCTCAGACAGGGGATGGATTTTTTCAGGATGGTGGAAGGAGTGAAATCAGAAGCATAAGCACTGTTGTCTGAGGGAGCTGTGAGCAGTTCTGGCTTTTTCGAATGAATAACAGAGGGTGATCACTTTGCCTCCAATGCCCCATCTCTAACAACATCATTTCCCATTGTTCCAGCCACCAAATGCAAGAGACCAAATGCACCGTCATCATCAAATGCACCAAATGCACCAAGAGGCCACCATCAAACAGCAACACCTGGCTCCTAGACATACTTTGAAACCAAGAGTCTGTTGGCCTGTTCAGGAAGATGATGGGCACTCTGGCAACAGGAGCAGAGCTCGACCTTAAAAATTTTCTCTTGCTAGGAAAAAAGAGGACTTTAGACCAGTCACAGCATAGAGAGGGGTAGGATTTGTGCAAGAGAGAGTTAACTTCGGTTACTGGATCCTTGAATATGATTGGCTAAGTGTAGGGAAATTATCCTTATCATCAAGGTGAAAAAAACCCCGTGAAGTTCAAGAGGGACTCAGCCTGAACAGTGAAACCATCCCTACAAAAGAGCACGGCTGATGGGCTCATTTGTGGCTGCTGGCAGCAAGTGACACCCTGCTGCACAGGCAGAGGGAGGAAAACCAAAATATAAGAAGGAAGACTCTTGGGTTGCTCCTGGAGCCTCTGTGCTGGCACAGAGCCACTCAGATGAGAGGCAGCATTCCCTGCATCTGGTCTTCTGCACCCCAAACCACCATACTAATGACCCCAATCATAGAAAATGTAGCAGAAAGGAAATAAAAACCTGGGCACAATGAGAAGTGTGTTACAGACACGTCTATAGCCCACCACTAACACCTTTTTTAAGGTCAAATGTGATTTTCTAGTATTGAAGGATATGTTCTTTCTTAAGACAGAAGTTTCTTTGAGGAATTTAAATATGCTTCATTTGCAACAGCATTAAGAGAAAAAAATTAGATCATTTCCTTCCCTGCTTCTTTTCACCAGCATTTACTTAACTAAGAAAAAAAGGAAATAATTATATACATACTGACTCTTTGAAGTCCTGTAGGTAATAATGATGGCTTTATTACAGAAGTAACAAAACCTGCCACTGGAGAGTAAAGCTCTTCATGCACAAAAGGTTTCAGCAAAACAGCTATCTGATTCTGTTTCAGAACACTTCAGTGAGAATATTTTAAATGTTTGTAGATTTGGTTTGCATTTAGGATCCTTGAGAGTCTTCTTCTCTCAAAGCCCAGTATTTCCATATGATTCATATTTACTTCATACAGTCCTGACAAATACTGCAAATGAATTTCAGCCACAACTCACACCTGGAGCATAGTCAATAATAAAAATTTGATACATATTCATCCCAGATCTCAGGAATGAATTCAGCATCTCACAGAACGTGAGCGTGTCACTCACAGTGAGGTTAACACCAGTTACGTGTTCACAGGGACCTTGATTCAATGACACGATCAAACCCTTTTGCAGGTCTAAGAATCTTTGAGGCTATAGGGACCAAGCAAAGAATTTGGGTCATATTCATGATTATAGTACTTTGCTGAAAAGAAATTAAAAATGTGTGTTGGGGTTTTTTTTGCTTGTTCGTTGGTTTAGGGGGTTTTTTGCCTAATGAGAACTGGATGGGTTCCTTGGATCTAATAGCCAGATTAATCTCCTTGCATGTAACAGCCAGAGTTTGAAGAAAATAAAAGAATTTGCATGGTAGTATTCAGATACATTGCAGGTAAAATCTTTGGATTTGCAAACATGTTCCTCTTCCATTCCTGATGCAGAAAGAAGAAGTTTCTACCAACATTTGTTATAAATGTTTAAAACTTGCTGATAATTGCCAAAATAGAGACATTATCTTGCCATTAACCGTTCCTACCAAATTATATAGCCGTGAATAAACCCCTGTATTTAAAACAAGGAAATTAAATGTCTCAGGAGACAGAAATCAATTTGGGCAAAAGCATGTATAACCAGAATGTCTTGAAAAACAAATGAAAATATTGACACACACCAGTAATGAGACAGATACATATCTCTAGAACATCTCAAGAGAATCAAAATTCAGCAAGGGAGAGAAAATCTCAAACAAAAAGAATACATTAAACTGAAGAGACTGGAAATTTCCACACTGCAACTTTAGTTCTGGTAGCAGACAGAACTCCAGGCCCCTGGAAGCACTGCTTGGGACAAATCAATTTTTAAACGGATTCTGCTGGTTCCTTATTACTAGCTTGAGCTGTGTGTGCACCAATTTTATTTTTGCCTTTTATTTTTTGTGCTCAAGAGAATTTATTTTCATTTCCCAATCCAATAAAGAGAATTGGATTAAGACATCTAATAAAAAAAAAGACTTTGAAACTGGAGTTTTTCATGAATCTCATAAATGGTAACCTACTTATCCCCTCACATATATAGTAGAAATAAAAAAGCAAAGTGTTTACTTAAGCAGATATGGAAGTCTTGTGTCTATACAGATGTTGCAAAAGTAGCAATTCCAAGAGCCATGAATGAAAAAAAAAAGGCTCATTTCGCTAAAAATATCACTGATTTTATTTCCAGGTGAAGTTTTTCCTATTACTTGCTTATTAAAAAGGTCTCCCTCTGCTAAGCTGATTCTAAAAGGCTCAAAACCAGAAAGCGGGCAAGGGGAGAGGTGGGGGGAGACTTAAATATATACAGATTACTAAAACATCTTACAAGAGTCCGATTTGCTTTTGAATTTGTGTTGACAAAAGTATCTGCTTTATATTTCCATTTCCATTGGTTATAGCTATTAAATATGGGGGAGGAGGCCAGTGCTTCAAATTCCCAACTAGTCCCGCTTTTCTATTCTTAAATCCAGATGTGCAGAAGAAAACAGGACACCGATGACCACGAGGAGCCTGAAGTAGGCAACACATCTCACCAAAAATACACTTTGAAATTTGTTTCACTTTCCAAGTGACACCGACATAGATTGAAACATCAAAGTATTCCTATGGGCTCAAAAAATTCCAGCTGGACAAACTGGTGTTCCATGAGGTCTAAGGCATGGCCATCACCACCTTAGATTGCCAAAAGTTCAAAAATTCCTTACCTCTGTAACGAGACCCTCAGATACATTTGGACACTTTTGAAGAAACTGGTTCCAAGGAGTTTTGCTCAGTGGAAATGGAATGGAGCTGAATCCTTCTGTTCAGGTATAAACACTACTCCCAAATCTACAAATTTCCATTCCCATTTGGCTCCAGTGTGGGCTCAAGCACTCACTGCTGTGAAGAGAGGGAAGAACCTGGCCTGGTGCCCTCTCGCCTGCCCTCCCCTCCTCCCGAGCCTCGCTGCTTTCATTGTTCCTGCCAGCAAATGTCACTCCAGCCCCTTCCTCAGATATGGGCCTGCTGGATCCTGCACTCTGCAGTTTTAAATTACTAAAATGGCAGGAATCATCCTGGGCTGATGGAGCTCACTGACAGCTCAGGGCTCCACAGCAAGCAGCACGTCACCTTGTGTCACACAGCAGAGGGGACACTGTCACTAATTAGGATTTTCTCAGTAAGTGGGATTTTGCAGACTGATGTGAGCTCCCTTTGCCCATGTTCTGGCGTGATTAATGCCATGTGCATGCAGGAGAGCAACATCAGGCTGATGTCACACACCTCCTCTCTCTGCAAGGCTCCACGGCTCAGGATCACACCAGCGTTCTTCACTCATGTCCTCAGCAGCAGGCAAGGCTTCCCACCCCCAGAGACTCCTAACCACATCTGAAAAGCAAAATATGGGTTCTTTTATTTATTTACATCCTCAGCATGCCCAGCAGCACTCTTTCTCTGTCCTACTTCAGCTGAAAATATATTATTGGGGTAGAAAATGTGACTGTATTATACGCTTGTTTAATGAAATAATTAATTACATGGACAATGTCAAAGACACTTCAGTGTTCACAAACAAAGGTAGAATTGTTGCTCCATTTAACATCACTTTTTCTTTGAAATGGTCTTCAGACAAAAGCTTATCTCACTGCACCAGAAAATAACTTTCGACTGCAAATGGTCTTAAAGAGACCTTTTTGGAGAGAAATGATTCATTAAAAAAAAATGTCTGTAAGGAAGTTGATTAGCTACAGGAAAAATTTTTCGGAAATGTCAGAAAAGTTTAGAGTGTTTGAGTAGGAAGTTAGGCAGCGACAAAAGTGGCAGCAAGTGTGACACGGTATCAGGTGCAGATGTACTCATTCACTGAGATGTGAGGGCTGTAGATAGAGCTGAAACAAAACAAACCTCCAAATATTTGGCAGCAAAATTCTTTTGAGTGTTTCAAAGACAATACTGGAAAGTTAACTGAAGACACCTGTGGAGATCTTCCTGGTTTACAGTGAATTAACATAAATATTGCAAGCAGTCATTCACCCCTCGACTGCTTCAGTGCTGCTTAACAAGGAGATCCTTATGTCTGTGAGCAAGACAGTGATGTGGAATTAGAGATGCAAGCAATGAGGAAAAGAGACAAGGTTCTTTCTACTGAAAAGAAACTGCAAAAACAAAAAAAAATTTAATAGAATTTTTACTGAAAATAACAGCTCGTCTCTATTGGCCTATCCCAAAAAATTACTTACATGATTTCACCAGCACACTGGTGTTGGAATCACACAGAAAAGCAAAACTGGAATGTCGGAACGTGTCACCACTACATAAATACTTTATTTTTTCATTGTTTCATTGTTTTGTTGAGACTGCTCTGCTGTCTCCTCTTCCCCCCTCTTACTGACCATATTTCTCATAAAATTCCAGTGATAATTAGTTTGCTGATTGCATACTCAGAGGGAGAAAACACAGCAGTTTCCAAGTTAGGTATAAAAAATGGTCAATTGCACAGCCAAGCATGACCTTTGCTCTCTCCAAATTTCACCTCTTTTGGAAGCTGTTATAATGCTGGAATGCTGCACTCAGTGCTGAGTACAGCAGCAAAAGCAGTTTAAGTTGATGATCAGAGTTTTACTGTGAGAAAAAAATGCATACATGCAAAATAAACCACAACATCACACCACTGAAAGCTAAATATGTCCAAATAGCCTCCTGCCTGAAGAGCTCTAGCTTGTTTTATTTTCCCCAGTACAGAGAGCGCTGCATTTTCGCTGGAGGCTGACTTCAAACTTGGTAATATCCTGTGGCTGGCATTATGCAAGAATAAGTCCCTTCTAGTCGTAACCTACCAACAGAACTAGAGGAGAAATCCTAGTTTTCTGTCCTCTAGCATGCAGCACAGACCGATTAAAGACCGTGCCAGATGATGCCTGTCCTAATTTGAAACACCAAGAATGAGATGCTGTGGTCTGACAAACAGATGGGAAGAGTCCACTCAGGTGTGAGAGCTGCAAGCTCAGCATCTGTGTCTCTCCTGGTCAGGCAGGGCAGGTCCTTCAGATTTCTGCCTTGTACTCACTGGACAGCAAGAACAGCAGCTCCAAGAATCCCTGAAAAACCTGGCCGGGTATGTGAGGATTAAGGGGTCAGGAAGCCCACACTCATACTGCCATTTTCTGTTCAAAATGAGATGAAAGCTGATAATTGTTCAGAAATAAAAAGGATGGGAACACTGAGAGAAAACACCAGCCCAAGTGAAGGGGATAGTGTCTGGTGGAGGAAAGTAAACAACTAAGAATTGGTTATTTATTGGCCAGGGTTGGAGTTGCTGTGAGAAATGTTCATTTTGGGGAAGTGGCACAAGAAAGTTAATGCTGGGGGCACACCCCTACTAGAAGGGCACTGAGCATCCAGCATGGGGGCTATGGTTTGTGCAGTATGTGGTGATGTGCCTGAGGAGCCTGCAGCTCATCTGCCTGGTAAACTCCAGCAGGTTTTCCAACATTCCCAAAAATGTAGGAAGCACGTCTGCTTAAGGTATCACTCACATAGAGTGATAATTTGTGTTTTCAAAGTAATTTCAGCAGTGTGTGAGCAGCCTCCTCTCTCAGGGAGATGCACTGAGGTCAATCCAGTGCCCTGGAAAATCTGCCTGGACAGGAACCAGGGCTCCAGAGGAAGGTAACCATTGAAATCCTGCTTGTCTGCTCCATTTCAGGGCTAGTAAAGAACTGTACTGATAGCAGGCTGTGTTTAATTACTGCCCTAATCACATACTGTTGACTTTTTTTGACTGGAAAAAAAAAATCTGACTCCTCAGTCAAAGCTGAGGTTAGAGAGAAATATACTGATCCTATAAAAAATGTCCAAAATTACAATATTATTAAACCAAGCACAGCACATTAGATCAGTCATAAGAACTGCAAGCATTTATTAAATCCCCAAAAAGAAATGGACTTAAGCATGGACATATCTTAATCTCCATCATCAAAAATATGTTGATTCCAAAGCACAGCAGCAGTCAGGGAAAAAAACTAAAGAACCAAAAACCAGAAAACCCCACAAAACCCATCAAAAAACCTCAACCAAACCAATCAACTAAAACTATCCAAAAGAAAGGAATAACAATGCCCTGTTATTCCACAAATATGATCCCAGGATGTTCTATGTCATCCAGAGTATTTTTATGGAACACAACCAAGATTCAGTGCAAATGAACTGCAAGATCCATGAGCTTGCATAGTAATATGAGGCTGCTGTGCTGATTTGCTTAGAAGGAATTAGGGATAAAATCCCTGCACACACCGAATCGGACTAATGATCAGTAAAATTAATTCATCACTGTTTTTCTGTAGGAACAAACTTACTTTGACAAGCCCTATATAAGGCATTGCACAGCCTCTAAAATGTTGAAATGTTAAAAATATTCCTAGGTATGCAAATCATTGCATTTAAAAATGTTTTTCCCCTTTTCTTGTGACATTTAGTATAATGGCATCCTGATAGTGTCACTGGGGTAAAAATACACTCCATGAATTTATTCCTTTAAGTGATGTTGACAAGTCTAAGGACATTTGAGAAAAGATCTTCTTTAAGATTTTCTGGAGGAAGCATCTGCATGGAGACTCGGTTGCAGAGGTTTGGCAGCTCTTTAGACATTGGAATCTGTTAATCAAAAATTATTTGTTGGGGTTTGTGGGTTTTTTTCTTTTTTTCAACTCTCCCTCTGTGCAGAGATTTAGAAGTGCAGCACAGAACAAGCATCTCCTGGGACTCAGTGTGCTGTGGTTACACTGACAACCTGCCCTGCCTGTCTGCCAGGAAAGCAGGAAGATCCTTCCCAGCTGAAGAAAACAGATTATTCCATCTCTTCAGGGCAAACAACAAGCTGTGTAACCAGATATGAACAAGCTGTTCGCTGCTTGTGCTGACTATTTCATCCGTGACTCCATGAAATGCTTCAGGGACGCACATTCCCTAATGATTTTTGGGGGAAAGTTCTGGTTAACTCTGTAAAATGGAAGAAAAACACCTTAACTCTGGGATGATGGCTAAGATACTGAAGGTGCTGGTGGAGCATGAGGATCCCTGTGGGCTGAGCAGTCAGTCCATCAAGTCTGCTGGCACTGTGATCTGGAGAGGCACAAAAGTCATGATAGCAATTTCAGGAGAGGAGCTTTTTCCTACTAAGAAAGCAGAAAATCTGGCTAATAGTATAGTTGAGAGTGTTTTAGGGATGGTCATAACTATCCCCCACTTACAAAAAAGGCTGTTCAGTTATACATTATACTTAATTATACTAAGATTCAATTTGCAGAAGAGATACCCTCATCTCCTGGCTCTCTGCAGTATAATTAATCTCCAAAGCAGGCAAAAATTCGCAATGAATTCTGAAGGGTTCCACTCACCATGTTCTTTCATCAGCCATTTTTCCGTTCAATAAAATAAAGGAAAAGGAAGATTTTCACACATTTCAGGTAGTGGGTCTAAAAATGAGAGAGAAAATGCTGAAGAGGGTAAAACTGTATCCAGATTCAGAGCTCTCCAGCTTATATTTTGGAAGAAGTCCTGGTGTGTAGTGTAAAGGTTTGCACTAAGCAGTTGTTGAACATAAACCAGCATTAATTTTTCATGAAGTAACCCTGCAGTGGGTGCTGATGCTTGTAGCAGGTGATCGTTCTCATTTCTCCAGCTAAAGATCAATATTTAACATTTGATGCCAGGAAAACTGAAAGCCTCCAGAATGGGGAAGATCTAAAAGACAGGGGAAAAGGCCAATCTGCTGAGGTTGGAGTTAAGTATTTGTTTTCTTCCGCATTGTTAAAGATTCAACCACATTAATTATGTGTAGAAAAGAAGGACTGACAGAGGACAATTATGCTGAGAGTTGATAATTTTTATCTGATTCAATTCTCCAAGGCTGGTTGGGTTTACTAAAGACAATTGCTTTCATTTGCTGATTAATGATATAAAAAGGTGGTCTGTGATAAATGGACCTGTTAGAAAACCTCTCTGAAAAGGCAGAACATAAGAAATTGATCATTTGATATGAAATAATGCAATAATTGAGGAGTTAGAATACAGTCCCCTCAATATTATAATAGTTTATATTGGTAGCACAAACCAGCAATAGATTGTATTTTATTTCTTACCATTTACTGGTTTTGATAAGCTACATAACTAGCACAGAAATTTACAAGGTCCAGTACCACAAGGAAGGCTGCAGATACATCACAGAGTCCATTAATGGGAAATAAAGCAGATACCTCTCACATTTTTACCCTGACCAACAAATGAGTATTGGCAGGGGTCCTTTGGTGAAGACTGCTGTCAGTGTGCAAATGCCACCTCGAATTTAGAAATCCAGGGAACAGAGTTACCAATGGTGATGCTCTAAGCCCTCCCACAAAGGCAAATGAGCTCCTGAAATTGCTGGTTTAGTGTTCCTTAGAGTTTATTGTCTTGGCTTATCACAAAACTGATCGAGAAAAATTAAAATTAAACTTTTGTCCCTGTTTAGATCTTGTTCTGGGCCAAATCATGCCCATGGTGAAGTTCCTTCACCAGCTCCCTTGGGAAGATGCAAAGAGCTTCCTCCATCACATTCAAACCTTCCCGGAAGCCAAGGAGCCTCTGTGAGGGAGCTGGAGCTTAAACCATCACCAACGTCGTTATCTGCTAATAAAGGACAATAAACAGGTGACCTTAGGTAATTTAATTAGCAAAGTGTGACTTAATACGGCTGGGATCCCAGAACAGAGCAATAAAGAGGCAGCAGCTCTGGTTACTTTTCCAGTTCTTCCAGAGGGCAGTAATTTCCCTTCTGCTGCTCTCAGTCAGACAGGGGTGTCCCGTGTATTTACATCTGTGCCTGAAGAACATGTTCTGTCCAGGTGGGAGCCCAAACAGCATGCAGAGTAAGCAGTGAAAATCTCATTTTACTCTGATTACCACTTGGCAGAGGTGCAGATACACCCAAACACTGGCTGAAACCTGTTAACCAAAATATTGAAATTACAGAGCTGAATGCAAGGCAGGAATTTGTTCATTCCTATTTTCCCTGACAGAACGCATCTCTCTAGGTGACCCAAGAGAAATATCTGTCATCTCTCCAGCTTCCTCAGGGACAGCTTTCCGTGCCTGAAAACTCCAGAACTCTTCAGCCCTTCCTCATTCTGACAGTGACTACAGACACCACAGTGGTGAGCCTGTAATGAAGTGGTGGTGAGAATAAAAAAATTGCAGGAAGAGCACTTTTCGTTAAAATTACCCTGACCTGCTTTGTTGGGGAAGCTCTTGGAATTTGAACCACACAGTTATATATTTTTTTCCTTCATCCAGGTGTTTGAAACCTGACACGAAAAATCCACTTGATCCTTTGCACGCTTTCTCACCACAGGTTTGTGTGGACATCCCAAAATCCTTGATTTCATTTTCAGTGCATTTGGCTTTATTCCTAAAAGCAGGTTCTTACTGGAGTGCTCTTTAAGGCCAGAGTTCATTAACAACCTGAAAATTCTTCCTGTAAAGGCTTATTTACAACCCAGGTTATCTGTTGATCCTTCTTTTAACAGACAGATCTTGCTCCTTGACCATATGCTGCAAAATATCTTGAGAATCCATTAGGAATTTTATGACTTTTTCAATAGCCAGTCAAAGCCTGAAACTTTCATTATAAGATGTTGACATTAGTCATTGGATCACAGGTACAGGTCTTAGCAAATCTGTACAGCTGCCACTTTTTTGGGCTAGAACAGTAAAAATAAAGATAAAAAATTACAGTCAATATGCTTCAGGTTTTTCCTTTAAAACCAAATCAAGACAGTATAACGCCTAAATTCATTAATTAAAGTATTCTTTTCTACTTTCTAAAAAAGCTTAAAATCCTCTTCAAAAGTGCCTCTTTTCTCCTAGAAATGGTGGGGTATTTTGCCCTTTCAGAAACAGTGGAACCAGTTTCAGGGACAACATGTCATCAACACCTGCAAACCAAATCCTTTCTCCTCCATTTCTCTGAATAAATGTTAATTGGCAGGACTTAAATACAGCTCAACTAGGCAATGACAATAACTTAATCAGTGTATGCAGATAAGATTAGAGATAGCTGGCTTGAGTTATTGATTTTATTTTCTCTGGATAGTTTCAGATACCATTACAAGGAATATTATAGTCTTATTTAAAGGAATTTAATCAGACGACTGATGAACTACCTAGTATTTTATTTTATAGTGAATATCCTCAAAGGGGCACACAGCACTATATTAATTTTTTGGCTTGCATTAACTTCATGGGTTACAATAACTGGACATCAGTCTATTTGGCTTCACATGCACTGCTTTCCTATTCATATAATATTTACTGTACTATAATTAATCCATTTATTTCCAGAGAAAAGCTATCCACCAACAAAAAGCAAAGCAAAAACCATTTAGTCAGGCATTTTTATCTGAGAACAAGATACCAGATAATTTTTTGGCACTGGATAAGCCACAAAAGACCCACTTTTATCTTCAGCCTTCACAAAACTCCCTGCTCTGAGGAACAGAGGCAACAGGAGCAGGTGGGAGCACAGGAAATGGCATCTGTAGATGTGGAAACAAATAAATCATAGTGGGAGAAATCACACGTGGGATCAGATGCTCAGAGAGAGACTGTGGGATCTACACACTCAGGGACACCCAAAACTCAGCTGGAGGCACCTCCAGGCAACTTGCTCTGGTGGAGGCTCTGAGAGACATCTCGGGCTGGAGGTCTTCTCATGGACCTTCCCACACCCTGGATTTTGTCATTCTGCAAAGTATCTTTTTTGTCAGTTTAAAAGGGGAAAATTGTTGAGGGTCGGGTGGGGTTTCTTTGGCTTTTGTTTGTTTGGTTTGGGGTTTTCTTAAAGCTTGTATTTTGTATTTTAGAGACATTTCCATGTAAAACTGCATTGCAAATGGTTGCTCAGCTCTGGAAGCCAAACACAAAGTCCTGCTGTTGGCTTGCTGAAGACCAGGATCTGGAAAAATAATTGCATGGAGCAGTCACCAATCCATCACTTGTTATATTTCAAATATATAAAGATGTATTAGCAAACACATACTAATAAACACTAAGACAAGGATGTGCTACCAAATTACACATCAACATAATCAAAGACACCTTAAAGGAAAAGAGTGCCAAAAAAAAAAAAAACCAACCCAAAACCAAGGCCCAATTTTTTTTCTCTAAACATATCTTTATGTTTTCAACCAAAGGAGCAGAATTAAATATCCCCTGCCATGGAAGTGTGTCCCTTGGTCCTCTGAGAGATGAGGCAGTGGTTTGGGATGGGCCTTTTCCAACAGCTGGAGCCTTATAGGACCAGAAAGGAAGCTCCTCTTAAGCCTCCTCCTTTCAACAGATCCCTGAGCAGGGTGTGAGGAGCAAGACATAGAGAGGTCACACGCCTGGCAGTCACAAAACTGTGAAAGGGCACAGAGTCCTACTCAATTTATGGGGAACTGACGGTTTTACAAAGGGTATAGCACTAAAACACGTTCCTTAAAATAAGCATGTATATTAAAAAAGGGCTACATTATAGTTAACTACAAATACTTGTCTATAACATTATTATAAGTTATAAAATTCTGCATAATTATAGTAATAAACTAATAATTTTATCACACTGGGGCTTTATCTTAATGTGCATAGAGTTCTTAAAATCCATGTGAAATTACTGCATTCCTTAAGTAGTTCTTACTAAAACTTTACCTCCTGTATGTATGGATATGTAAGCACACTATTTTGCAACAGATACAACATAATTTTCATTTAATCATTTCAGTAGAAACTAGTGCATAGAAGTAGCGAGGTTGTGTGAACCACTTTTTAAAACTTATTTATAATGTAATAGAATTCCTTATTATTTATATTAAATGGAAATGTACTCCTCTATTGTTTCTTCCTTACAAGAACAGTGAATGTTCTATTATCACTCATTTGATATTGTCCACATGGGACAAGCTCTTTTGCTCAGATCTTGCACATTGCAAGCCTCACACACCAGGACAGAAGAGCCTTCTGTGGTGGGACCTGCTGATTTCCATCCAGAAGAATTTCAGGAGGTCTAAACGGGATGTACTCCTCTGAGGGATGAGCACATGTTGAGAGTCTGGCCTTCACAATAGCTCTGTCTAGGCAATAAATAAACATTTTCTGAAACACAAAATATTGCTCGCAGCTGTCTCTTTGGATCAGGGCTGAAGTACTGGGGGCTGAAGTATTTTTTACCACTTGAGATTATTTAAAAATGTAACGTAATGCTGGGATAGAGAAATACTTGCCATGTGTACAGCCCAGTGCCTGCTTACCACCACATGTAATTTGGCACCTACCTTCAATTACTTCAAAAATTAAAACATTTTTTTATTATATAGTGGACCTTCCTTATATTTCTCTGGTAAAGAACAGTAAAATTACCTCTGCCCATGTATGCATTGATTCTTCAGAGGAAGACTGCTCCATCTTTCCCCCTTTTTTTTGAACAGATTTTTAGAATAAAGAGGTCCAGGCTGGCACAAGTAATTGTACACAGAGAGCTCTTAGAGGTAAATTTCTGCTAGCTAAAGCTGACAGCCGAACGCCATCAAGGAAGCATTTAGTAGCACACAATTACATATAAACTAATATTTAGTTGTACATTTTGCCAATAACCTGTGAAATCCTCCAAGGATATGTCTTTATCTCCAAGCTCTTGCATGCAAAAGTCATTGCAGGTTCACTGAGGTGCTTCTGGTAAGTGTTGGACCATTGCTCAGCCATTTGGATTTTGTACAGGAACCAGTGATGCTCTGGTCCCGCCTTGGGGAATGCCATCAGCACTGTTCTATCTCAACTCTCCCATTACTCCATTCACAGGAAAAAATAAATCTTCTGAAGGGTTTTTCCAATGAAAATTCTCAGTGAAGAGTCTCTTTTCCCTGCTGACAGACAGCTCACTACTGAGCTGAGATCAGATTCTGTTGTTGGAAGAAAATTTAAACCAGAACAACTATTCTGCATTCAAAGGAACAAAAGTTTATTTTGGCTTTGCAGGAATTCTGGCCACAATCTAATAATTTTGTCTGTTCTTCAGAACCTTGATCGTCCTGCCTGACAGTCCTGCCTGACAACAGATGTTCTGTACAGCTTCTTGTGATTTCCGAATTGAATCACACTGCAATAACCTGAACACTGCAGATGGGCACTTTAATTTTTATATTTTCAGTTATACTGGGTTTTGAATCCAATATCCATTGCAAATAGTCACATTAAAGAAAAACTCTACTGAAAATAGAGACTTTTTTCTGGTTTTGTTCAGGTTGTTTCTAAGAGTCATTTTGTAATTCAGCGTGACAAAGTCTCCTACTCTATGCCGATCATTCCAGTTGCTTGCTAAGTAATGCTTCTGACACAGCCATTCAGTTGTTTATCCCCTTCTTGGTGCATATGATCTGTTCTCCTTTGCCAAGTGCTGCAATAATGGAACAGTCACTTTATTCACAAGCCCCTTATTCCCAGTGAGGCAATCACCCTTCCCAGAATATCTATATTTACAGGAAAACAGTGCATTCATAAGATAATTAGATCTAGTTTCACAGCATTCGTATTAGCCACAATATTGCACATTTAAATGAGAATTAGTCACAGGGAGTGTGCTGCTCCATTCATCTTCTTAATCACTTTTACATTCCTGAACACTTGCAGAATTAGATATTTAGGGTGCAATGGCACAGAATGGGCATTAGGAACTATTACTGCCACCAGTCCTGACTGAGAGTAGTTAGAAGGCAGATTCAGTTTCTGCAGATGAAGCAGCTGGCACTCAATAACCTGAGTTTAGCAGTCCTTAGCCTCAGCTGAGACCATGGCAGTATGGTTTTGTTTCCTGATGAAGGATCCTTCCCAGCTGCTGCTCCGGGTAACAACAGCCACCTCTCAAGGCTGCTTTGTATCTGGGCAAGTCTTCAACATTTTTCTCTGACAGAAAACACCCATCCTCTCTCTTTTATATTTGTGTTACTGCTTCACCCTTCAATAAACACAAAAACACTTCTCAGGGAGGGTGTCCACATCCACCTCCGGGTGTGTGGGCAGGAAGGGGGCAGCAGCAGTTGAACGCCTGCTGGAGTTTGTTGCAGAAAGCTACAGCCAGGAGCCTTTGTTTCCCTTCAAACTCAAACTTGAAACTCTCTCTAAATGCCTTTTCTCTTTTGCCCTGTTTTCTGTTTTTAAAACAGATTTCTGGTATTTAATGCAATGTCTCCAGAGCAAAGTGAGCTATTTGCATTCCTGCGAAAGAGCAGAGAGATGAAGGTATTGGTTTAACATCTGCAGAGGTCAGCGCAGTCTCAGTCAGAATGTGAGGGTTTATGGCTTCCAGCTTTTCCTTTCCAAGACACTGGAGAGTGAAAGCATCAGAAATACTCTCAGAAATGCTGCTGGCCTACACATCACAATGGCAAAATGTCCCTCTCTGTCGGAAAATCCTTATGCTCCAGAAAATTAGCATGATTTTTCTTTCTTCCTCATTTATGGATTTTTACCTTCCCCCAAAAGCAGTGGATTTGACTTTCAAGACTTTTTATTAGTGACCTTGGCCCATTAGGGGTTAAACAGTTCAACAGTACTTCTCTAAAAATATCCAGCCACAACAGATAAATCTGTCTGAGTTTTGCATGTTTTAGTAATGTTCTATTAATCTATTTTCTCATCATCACTACACTTCTTGATCTAGTCCCTGACACCTTTTTCATCTTTGGCTGTTCTTATACTAAAAGAGATGTCACTGACACAAACAAAAAAGTCTGAGTTTAGCTCCAAATCTGTACTTGCTGCAGATGTTCTTTCAGTTTCTTTGCATCCTTCAGCAGACAAAACCCTGTCTTGTCCAAATGTTCTCTGTCATGCTTGACAAAGTCCTCATAACCATCAAGAATTTTTTGCACTCCTCACCATCGCTCTGCCCTTCTGTCCCACTTGGAAATGAGAAGAATGCCCAGGAGTATCAAGCAGATTTAGTTTCAGCCCATTTTTCCCTGGAGATCACTGCCCCTTTGGGTGCTCTTGGCTCTGTCCAGGGCCTCAAAAAATACCCGCCCTGTTAATAACATTTTCCCTGTACTAAGTTAATAAAACCCCAGAGCAGCCTTGGAACCAAACAGGCTGGAAGTGACCCCAAAGGGCACGGGCTGCACTTTGTCAGAGCTGCCTGTGGGGTTTTTGGTACTGGTGGTTTGTCACTCACAGGCTTGTGCTGTTGTTGGAATAGCAAGCACCAGAACAAAGTCATCTTCCTTTTAATGACTTTCTACTTGATAAGGTGTACCTGCCCAGAAATCACCAGTTTCAGTCTTTGTGAGAGTTAATCTTATGTCAAAGAGCTCACACCCATGTGTAAATGGGTATTCAGTGCTCTAACCAAACAAAACAATTAAGCCCTCTCTATCGCTGCCTGAAGGCAGTTCAGGCTTTGTCCTTTCCTTCCTTCTCTCTGTCAAGCTGAAGCAGTAATGGGAGGTGAAGGCCTGCCTTCGTCTTTCTTTGCTTCTAGTTTTAGAAGAAGTTACCCTGATGGTTCCCTAAATTATCCAGGATCTGAAAGTGAAACTCAACAGAAGCACCTCCCAGATGGGAACAGATGTACAAGATTCCATTCTGTGTCTCACAGCCCTTAAATTCTGAAAACAAACCCAAGTAAGGCTTATCTGGGTGATTTTTCTGCGCAGTTCAGGCAGGAAACAAAATTTCATTAACCCATTTGATGACAGGACACCTTCTTCCAAATCCC
This sequence comes from Falcunculus frontatus, assembly GCA_013398115.1. Lineage (NCBI taxonomy): Eukaryota > Metazoa > Chordata > Aves > Passeriformes > Falcunculus > Falcunculus frontatus. Next base: position 106,483 of record VZRV01003000.1, read on the forward strand.
GGGCAGCTGCGCTGCTCTGGAAAGAGCTGCATTCACACTGGGGCTAGAATGTCTTGGAAAATTTGGTGGGGGGTGGGAGCTTAACCTGAGGAAGGCTCTTCTGTCCTTCTCAGCCAAATACACAGCAGTGTCATGAAAAACAGATCTAGGGGTGAAAGAGATTTCCTCCTCCAGCATCCCCCCGAGGGCGGCTGTGCTGGGAACAGCTCTTGCAGACTGATAAAAAAGAGCTCAGGCAAGGAATCAGCTCCCTTGAATTCTCCTGTCCCTGCTAAGCCCTCTACAATCAGCCTTTCCAAGTGATATTAACATTAGAGCTGATTTGGTTTATGTCACGTGTGAGATTAAAGGAAAGTAGCCCCATTGAGAATATAAGTACAAAAGACACAAGGTCCACTCAGGAAAAAAGTAAGATGATTATCTGTGTCTAGAAAAAAATTATTTTAACATCATCAAATATAATAGGAAACAGATAATAAAGCTTTGCTCAGTTGGTTTTTTTGATTTTTTTTTTTTTGAAAAATAAATCAGAAAACTATGGTTTGTTTTTTTTTTTCAGGACAGGTGTGTATTCCTCAAACATCTCCAAAACACAGCTAGGTCAGCTTTCTCCTGTTCATTATGGAACAGCAGAGAAAGCTGCATATGAACCAGGAACACTGGGGTACAGCTGCCTGCATAAAAGCCAAAAGGATGACTTTTAGGCACAGGTGAAAGTTTAGCTGAACCAGAAATCTTTTTCTAGGAGAAAATTTGAGCCTGAAGCACCAGAATTACACCTCTCAAGGAACCATGGAGATGCTATGGATCACAAAATATCTCAGCACCGGCTGTTAGAACAAGGTTCAAATATGTAAACATTCCCCACAGAAGAGAAACACACTCTACTGTGTTTATTTTCTCCAGTCTTTTGTTACAAAATGTTGAGCTGGAAATTGCTAAACCATTTTTATTTGGTGAGGTTGTCAGAGCAGAAATTAAGCACTTAAACATTTGATGATTACTGAACACTAAATCCTCTTCCACTGGTAAAGTAGAAAGTCTCTGCTTATCAGTTCCTGAAAACATGTCCAAGTAGGTGAATTAATTAACAAGAGTGGGGAATACAGTTTGCTAGTTCAGCTCTTCAGATGAAATGGAGGAAGAGAAGCCCACTGCAATAGTCAAGCAGCCCCTTCTTCTAAATCCCAAACCCAATCCAATTTCAAGGCTTGGTTCTTAGGCAACCTCACTTCTCCTCGCATGCTGCTGCTGCTCCTAGACTACATCATTAATGTCTTGCCTTGCGAGTTGTTCTTCCTTTTTCCTTCATTCTGGCTTCCTTCCTCCTCCAATCTTACTTCCTATTTTCCTTGCTCCATTTGCTCATCCTCATGCTGCTGTTGCAGCACATTTGATGTCGCTTTCTGCTCATCTGGAGACCAGTGCAAATTTCCCTGAGCTGCAGTGGCACTCAGGAGAACAAGACCCTCAGGAGGTGTTGGAGCATTCACACATGGCCATATCAACGATGGAGCACGACAGAGTTCAGTCACCCACTGCAGCAAGGCTCCTCAGGGACTTCTGAGCATTCTGGTGAAAAAACAGGTTCTAGGAAGGAAAAACAATTTTCTCATTCTGATCCCCCGAGTCAGTGCTGTTCATGCCAGAACCTACCAAGGATGAAAAAGTATTTGCCTCATAATGTAAATGAGGTTTTTTTCTGAGAGGAAGCCTAATGTTTCAGTCCCTCCTGGGCTGTTCTGGAGAAGTGGGAGCTCTCTCCAGCATCAGATGATAAGTGCACTCTGTTTCCCAGAGGGCCCAGCACCAAGCAATACTGTGGTACCTACCTGTGTGAGCTTCTACTGTCACCCTTCCCTGCCACGCTGCTGGTGGCAGAGTTAATTAATTGACTGTTCAGGTGTGGTTTGTTTAGAGATGAGCAATTCTTTTAGTCATGGCCACAAATGATAAAGTTTTGGGCACACTTAACACAGTTTTCTATCAGCTTTATTTTCTAGCAGCCATCACTCAGAGGTGTGCAGGCTAGCTGCTCCTGAATGACCTCCTGGGACAGATCTCCAGGCCACTCTGAAACAACTGTCTCTAAGCAGCAGGTTTTCAGCTGGAAGTTTCACAGCCCTATACAAATGTAGGATCTACTCTTGGGAAGGAGACAGGCAGAAACCTGAGGAGTGCATTGGAGAACCATTTTCCTGAGACTTGGGAGCTCGTTTTTTTGCCATGAACTGCAGCATTAATCTCATATAGGCAGTTTATAAAATACAATGCAGCTTCACAACAACAGGGTCAAGGGACCTGTGCATGCGTAAATTTGGTGCTAAATGCCCCTAGTCTGCAAATTGTTTATAGAATTAATTAAGGAAAGACCTACAGCAGCATATGGGCAAACATTCCTGTAAGGGAAAAAGAGAAGCAACAACAACCCTGCAGCAACAACAACAGCCCTGTAAGGTACCCCCAGAGTGAGGTGGTCCGTGCTGAGTGGAGCAGGCTATCTGTCCCTGCAGTGCCACAGTCTGTCTTGTCCCACCAGCCAGCTGCTAAAGCTGCTCAGGCTGCAAACACCTTCTCAACTCCCTCCACCAAAAGCAAAATTTCCACTTTGCATCCCTGAAAAGTGTCTCCTCTCACTAGATCCAGCTCAGTTACTACCAACTTGAAAAACTGCTCCCACTTCCAAGCGTGGCTTCTCACAGCTTCCCCAGAACCCACTTCCTCAGTTCAGGATTTCCTCACCTTACCTCCTTCTGCTGTCCAAAGGGCAGCTTGAGTTTGGATTTCTGTCTACATAAACCCATAGGGGGATTTATAACAAAGTCATCATTGTTTCCCTTTGGGCATTCTCTAGGAAAGCACCTTTAAAATCCTCTTAAGCACATGCTCATTCAGTCCTTTGACTCCAAGGGATATTTTCTCCCTGGTACTGTTTAAGAGCAGGAATACCCCTGTTTCACAGATACACACACTGAAATTTCCACCCAGTCCTCTCGTCCTTTCCTAGAAACCACCCTTCATAGAAAATACACACCAGCATCGTGTGGAAGGTTGTTCAAGATAAACCAGAACTGCTATGCCCCAACTAAAGCAGTCCTGCTCCACACATTGTCACAGCCAATACCTTAACAAAGTGGTGCCTTTATGTGACTTGCAAACAAGGCTTTGGTTTCTTTTATTTCCAGAGAAGAAGGACTTGAGATTACTCTTTTCAACTGCAAGAGGTTTCTTGCAGCAGCGGAGCGGAGGGAAAGAGGAAAAAGATAACAATAGTTGATATTTATTAATCTTCTACTCCAAAGCCTGATAACATTAAGGAACATTTGCACGGTGTTCTTCTCCTTCCTCAAGTCTGGTTCTGGTTAACAGCAAGGGGAAAAATGCTGCAGTGAAGTCTGATATAGACAACAGAATGACAGATTGCTATGTCTTCCAAGGACAGCAATGTTTCAGCTATAAAAATGAAGTGCAGACATAAAAATTCTGCCATTCATTCTGACTTCATAAAGTTTTGCCATTTCATAGCAGCAATTGTGTTTTACCTCCTCTTATTCTCATTACCACAGAGCTGATCAGAATGAGAAATGAGATCCTCAGAACAAAACATGAACTGTAAATTACCACCCTGCTCTGCACCTGACCCTTCCAACACCATCCCTTCTGGCTCCCTGTTCCCCAAGGAGCAGGGCAGCAATGTTGGCCTCTCCCAGTGCCCATGGACTTGGTCAGTAAAAGCCCTCTGACGGCTGTTTCCACTTGTCTCCCTTCAAGGAATTATGGTGTTTTTTCCCCGTTCCCTGCCCTCTCCTGGGAACCCACAGACCCTTCCAAACGTGTGGGGATGCAGAGCAGAGCTGGCAGCCAGCAGCTCTGAGGCTGGGGTCAAATCCTTCCTCAGGCTGTTTCTGAGTGACCACAGGCACAAACTAAGGGCAGAACATAAAGACACAAGACCAGAGTCACAAGATTCACAAATTTAACCATTCTTTGCATTGAACAAAGCAGTAATGTCTATGCTGTCTCTGGGTGAGCAGAAAACACGGCACTGAGAGGCCGCTCAGAGCCATAAGTACAGAAAAAGCAAAGGTCTTTGCCTGATCTTTCCCTTTGAACCCCTGGCACTCGCAGATTCTGCTCAGTGCCCAGCCTGCTCCGTAACAGCCCCTCTTGTTCCAGTCTCACCACCTGAAACTTCTCTTGCTGTGTTAAAATTACTGCTTCCCATCATACCCATGAGGCACAAAGGACAGTCAACTTCATCCCCATTTTCAGCAGCCTTGTAAACATTTGAGTGCTTTCCTGCCTCCCCCAGGCTGTTGCTTTGTCGATTAAACAATCCCTGCTTTTTGTGCAGCCACAGACTCTCTGAAACTGTTCCCCATCTTCCTTTAAATCCTTTGCCCGAGGAACCTGCTCACTCAGCTGAGGCCTCCAGATGAATGGTTCCTGACCTTCCCATTCCAAAGTGCTGGGGTGAGGCTGCTGGCTCAGCAGGCTGGTTCAAAGTTGGCTGTTAGTGCCTGGTTTTTTCCACTTAAGTGATGCACTTTCTTAATGAATCTCTGGATAGTTGTCACCCGGGTTGAAATCACAGTTGCTCCTATACTTCTACAAGATAAAGAGGGTTTAGGAAGCAACCTCCAGTGTGTTCCTGCTCCATGTCATGTAAAAAGAGTGAACAAGGAGACATCATGCACTACAACATTCATTCAAAAGCCTCCAGCTTCCCGCAAATCAGTGACTGAGGACTTAACTAATTCACTTAAGTTAAGTTGGGGCTACCTACAAATCACTTAGAGAGTCACGAAATCCCTCCCTCTCCCATCCTTCAATTTCTGCATTGGTATCCCTTTCCACCATGGTCATCTTTGAGGTGCTGGAACACAGTCTAATTAATATAGGAAATCAATCTGTGGAAGCATTTGTCTTCTGCCCTTCTCATGTCTGTTTGAGTTAAAACCACCTCACTGTGCAAACAAGGGCAAGGATTTAATGTGGGATCGAAACAAGAAGCCCTTGAACGAACGCAGAGCCTGCAGCTGATGCAACCTATGGCAAAGAAAGGCCATGATCCAACAAGGCTCAGTGACTGAAAGGCAATTATGTAGTTTTAGGCATGAGGGATTAGGCCCTCCCAGTTTGTTTGGGTTTTTTTAAACGAAAATCCGAATAAACACAGTGAATGTGGGTCATGAAGAATGCAAACAACACATCCAGGGCACTATTGCTAACACTAATTCATATTTAAACGCTGAGCCACTGCAGAGCTGCCTAGCTTGAAAGAGTTGCAGAGCTGTGGGCCTCAGCTCTTGCTGCTCCATCATTCATCTTCTCCCATTACTTCCTCCCAGTCCAAGGGAAACCCATGTCTGGTGTGCAGAACTTTGCCTAATTACAGCATTTCGTGAATCCAAACACCATTCTACAAGTCATTTCCACACAACCGCAATGAGACTCACCTCAAATAATTTTCCCTGATGAAGCGCATGTGCTAAATGTGGTTCTAACAGGAAAGTATGGGAAAGTCACCAGTCCCTAGAGCTGCTCTTTCCCCTGTAAAAGAATAGCTGTTATAAACTCCTTTCTAGCTGTTTCAAGAGGCTTTGGGTCAGCCCATTTCTGACTTAAGGTTGTTTTAGGTACAAGATACAAGCTGAAATTAAAGGTAGAAGTAGAAATGAGAGGTTACCACTTGGAGATTTGTCAGCTGGTTAACCCCTGGGACAATTTAATAAATCCCTCCGTTACTTGATATTTAAATCAGAATAAATGAATGAAGCCTCTTGTTCGTCCTTAATCAGCCACTAAACCTTTAATGAATTTCTGATTACTGATTATTGCCTGGAGGAAAAGTGATGCAAATAGATAAATAACCATGGTGGAAACCTTTGTCTCACTAAAGAAAATGAAGAAGATTTTAATTGATTACATACCCATGGCCTTAAGGAGACAACCATTTCCCACACCCTGTGTTATTAGTGACCAAAATTTCACAGTGTGGTAAGCAACATATTGCTTATTATCTTTGATCTGGCTGAAAACCCACCAGTTTTGTAAATAAATATTTGTAAATACATTTGTTTGCAAATAAAACACACCGTTTTTTAAATCAGGAAGCTTTCAAATAGTTTGCCTTTTTTTTTTCTTTTCTGTTCACTCTTCTGAAGAAACAGATATATTTAATAGGGTCTTCAATTCAGTTTGAAGGAGCAATTTCTGTTGAAAATGTAGATAACTTGAAAGTAAAAAATCTACTCTGCAGAAATGCATCACCTGAAATGACAGTTTTAAAATGAGGGAAAAAAGTCGCAACTTCAGTAGTTTTTAATTATTACATAAGAATATTTTAATGTTAGATTGAAACAACGTATATATTTAACATATCATCCTAGCATTTTATACATACCATGCAAACTTATGAAAAAAAAATATAAAACCTTACAATGCTCTTTTTTAAAAATGTGTTTCAGTTTTGATGTTGGTCCAGGTTTTGTTCGTCATTTTAAAATAAACAACACTGAAAGAAAACTGTGGTGAAAGGCGTGTCCTGTGCTGGATTCTGTAACTCCCCGTACAGAAGGTTTTCAGTGTGCTGCAACCCAGACAAAATACGTTTGTGTGAAGTAATGTCACACTTTACCAGAAAACATATTTGATGCCCTCCCCTCACTCATTTTCAGTGTGATAGGAAAGCAGGTAAGAATAAGAAGATAAAATGTGAAGGTTGGAAAAACATCTCTCTTTTTTGATCTGACATGCTGCTGACCTGAGTCAAGAGTCCTTGCATATATTTATGCAAAGAAGACGGTGCATGAATTTATTTGACACTATTTCAGTCCAGACAGAACCTCATCTGGAAAGGCTGGTGATGAAGTATTCTACCAGCACCTATCATATTAGTTGTAAGAGATAATGAGGAAAATCAGCTGAAGTGGAATGGCTGGTCTCCCAGTGACCACGCATAATATCTTTTCCTATAATCAGATATTGCAAACTACTGTGTTGGTAAGACATAACTGTAATTCCATCTGCTTGGTGCTGATTTAGAGACTCATCAAAGCTCACCATTAGAGCTGCAGTCAGGGATCTCACTGAATACTTGTGGCAATTATTTAGATAAATACACAGGAGAGATGATAAACACATTTAGTAAACCACATTTGGATAAGCAGGTTGCCCAGAGAAGCTGTGGCTTCCTTCCTTCTCCCGGCTGTGGAAGTGTCCAAGGCCAGGTTGGACGGAGTTTGGAGCAACCTGGAATAGTGGACGGTGTCCCTGCACAAGGCAGAGGGTGGAACAAGATGATCTTTAAGGTCACTTCCAACCCAAACCACCTTGGGATTTTATGTTTCGATGAGTCCATTAAAATGGCCTCAAATGTTTGAAATACTGCTGGAAGCCTACAAAGGTGTTATCCTTAACCTTTAAAGTTTTTCCTTCTAGTAAATAATGCCATTATGCTCACAGAAATGGCACATTCTCTGTGAAACTGACACTGTAAGCAGGATGCATTGTTCACATGCAGGGAATCTGGCTGAGGTGGGAATTAGGTAGAGCAGATGTCACATTAATATCTGATGAGGAGACAGATGAGCAATTGCAGCACGGAAGCATTAGGGAAATTGATAATGGGCTTCCCAGCACCTGCTGCTGTTGTTTCATCTTGCTGGACTGGATGTAGCAGTGACATAGAGAGGAAAGGTGGATTACGGTTCATAGTGTTCAGTCATAGTCAATAACAGTCATGTTCAACTACTCATGCATGTTCCTATTCATCGTGCATACAATAACCAAACCCAAGAAATAGTTACGTTTCTGGAGGGAAAAAAAAAAAAAAGAAAGAAAGAAAATATTGAAAAACAAATTTTTTAAAAGCCTGCAGAGCAATAAATTATTCTATTTTGCTGGAGGGAAGCTCATCCTAACCCAAATGATTTGCAGCAATGAAAAACCTAGGTGACTTTTAAAATACTTTTTTCCCCCCAGACCTAAGTGAGCAGTATCCCTTTCCCTGTAGGCTTGGCCCAAAGAGGTGGCTCACTGGTAGCCACTTGCTCCAGACCTTGCTTAAGATGTGGGCTCAGGTTCACACCTGGATGTGAAAGAAAAATAATTGGGGCATCATGAGCATTACATTGGACACTGCTACTTGCCTGCTAGTGAAAATGGGGTTTAAAAATGAGAGGGAATGAAGTCAGGCTTGTTAAAGAATAATTTCTGCTATCTGCAATGACTCTGGCAACACAAATTAAGTTCCAGTTCCAAAGCCCCAGCTGGGAATTGTTCATTGCACTTGAGACAAGAGAATGAGACATCAAAATATTAATTCTTTTCCTGGTCCACTTTTAACATTTTCTCCTTTTACTTTCACCATTCCTTGCTTCCTTGGTACAAGATTGACTCCTGGTAAGTTAGAAACAGACCTGCAAGCAATCTCTTGGCTGTTTTCCCTTGCCACAGAGTACAGGCAGTTGTCATTAATCAAAGAGATTAAGGGTGATTAACACATCAGGTGACATGAACTCTGTGTGTAAAGAGAAGGAGGCCAGGCTGGGCTGAACACGTGCAGGGGACACACCATGCACACAATGTGGGTCCCACCTGTGCACACCCCAGCTTTTATCTCACGTTGCAGCAGAATGTTCAAGGCTTAATATTTCACCATGTATCAGGCAATGACAGCTACTCCTAAGTTGCAGAGATGAAAGCCTTCTGCTGAGGTTCTTATTGCTGCAGATGGGCCAGTGAGAAATGTTTCCTGCATGACGTTGCCTTAACTGGAGATGATAACCGTGTCCATCATCAGTGATCTTGTAATCGACAGGAACTTGCATTTTTCCTCTCTCAGCATGAGGTCATTTGTCAAGTAAAGTAATGGGAATGCTGCTGGGATGAAGCAGCTTTAGAACCCTCCAGTAAAGTGGAAAAGTCTCCCATAAGGGATGGGGAGAGTTCCGCTGCTGACTTTCCCCACGACCTTGAGCGAGTCATAGCCACCACTTTCTTTTCATCCCCTCATCTGCCCACCTCCACCTCAAGCCTTGTGTGTGCAGGTACACAAAGGTTACCTCTGCAACTCCAAATTCTCACCCTGTTCCAGGACTCCAGAAACTCCCGTAATAGTAAGGATTTGCCATCTTTTATGGCAATCTGAAGGTGCATGAACAAAGGCAATCACCCCCTTCTGCACATCTTCCCAGTTATCTTTGTGCCTTGCATATCTTTATTTGTCTCTCCAGCCTGGCAGACGTTGTGCATGAGATCTTTAACTCAGTTCACTGCAGATCTTTTTTAACAATTTCAAGAACTCCCTAGGCCTGCAAACACAGTGAGCTCAGCTAAGCCGTGTCTTATAAATCAAAATATCTTAGAGACCTACAGCAAAGCACATTATTCCCAGACTTCTGCCCAGTTCCCAAGGTACAAAGGCTAGGCAGGTCCTTCTGGCTGAGTGGCATGAGGCCAAGGGAGAGCTTTGATTCCCTCTCTTTTATCCATGGAAAAGCAGGTGCTTCACTAAGAGCTGTGGTAGGTCCATGTACTAATAGAAACCTATCCAGGCAGATGTTCAACCTATCCCAAAACAAATATTTTCTTTCTAACAGAAGGGACAGGTTCCAGACAGGTCCTCTTCAGCTTTCTGCCCAGCTCCTGTCCTGGCAGGCAAAGTGAATTTTCCCAGAGACTTTGAAGCACTTAGCATTTGGAGGAAAAACACAAAAATAGGTATTGGAAAGAGGGAAAGAAACCCTCCCCGAGGCAAAACCATAACTCCTTGCTCCTTCTTCTGGTCCCTGATCACCAATAGCAGAGTTTTATCAGCATTGTCCTCTCTTTTCAGAAGCTCAGAATCTGGTAGGGAGGTGAGAAGTAACTCTGAAACTCCTCTGCAGAACAGAGGTCCTGGAACACCTGCCTGTTTGGGTGGCCCTGTATCTTCATAAACCCTCTAAAAGGCTGCAATCCCAGTTCAAGATATGGATGTGTAGCTGAGGTAACAGCAGCTGAGGCGCCAGGGAAGAGCCACCTGAAGGAACACTACCTCCTTCAACACTTGTCACTGATACCTCTAAGAGCCGTTTTTTCAAAATAAAACAACAGTGATGCTGCAGCACACATCCAACAGAGCACTGCACATTTTGCCATTTAGTTTGGCAGAGTAGTGCCTAGCAATTTGAAATTTAACAATAAATGGTGTAACTGTGGCTTTTTACAATGGCAGATCTCCCTGGCATTCATATTCCCAAAGTGGGTTCAGTTTTATCACATGAAAATAAATAAAGAACAGTTTATATATTTACGTTTAGCCTAGTTTGCACAAGGAAAAATTTTTTTAGGCCATTGGCGACAACAACCACATCATTGTAACCCTTGCACAAGTCCAAGGGACCAGAAAAGTAAGGGGCAGGTGTATTTTAGAAGCTATGCAAAGCCAGAATGGTTTGGATAGTCACAGGTACATGAACAGAACCAAACCTGATGGCAGTTCATCTCTAAAATCACACTCCTGCTTAATTCACAATCATAATAATGCATATATTGGGACAAAAAAAATCCATTTTCTTACAGTATAGATTGCCTCCACTTTCTTCAGCCTGTCCTCTACTTTTACAAACAAACTTATTTTCCTCTTCTCCCTAACACTCACTTCACTTTCGCTGTGCTGTGGTATGAGATCGACACAAATCAACATCGAAACTTGCATTAGCCTATCCTTACTTTTGCCAAAATTTTATTTCCAAGTCCACAGACTATTTCACAATAATCTTCAGTGAATTTAGCAAAGTAGGAAGAAGAAACATCCACGGATCCCCACAAGGAACCTCTGCAGTGTGGGTTCCTGCATTCACAAACCATGTTTTCTATCTCCCTTTTTACACATCCAACATGTCTGTCCATGGGATGGTCACCTAGATATGTGAGTACCTGCACATTTGGATAGAATCCATTATTTTATTCACAGAAATTGGAGCTTCTTAAGCATATTTGCCACACCAACAAGCAGCCAGTGTTGGCCCCTCCACCAAAGGTGGGGATCCAGGAGCAGAGGATGGTGACAGGTCAGGTATAGACTCTGATAAAGTAATGGAGTGCCCTAATGGAGAAACCCAAACCACCTGACATCTTCTGTATTCTTGCAGAGATAGATTTTTTTTTGTGTGTCTTTTTTGAAGAGGGATGTATCAGTCCTTGTTAGCACTATTTTCCCTTTCATTTTTATGCATGCTCTCGTGTGTTGCTCTAGGCAGTTTTTGCACAATTTCCTACTTTTTTAGTAATATTCATTTAGTTCAACACTTGCTGTTTGGGGTTGATGTACGATTCTGTCCACGTATTCTCACAGCTCTCAGGTCTCATCCATGGTGATTTATTCCAGCCACTTCCAGGAGCACTTTTGCGGTCGGCTCATCCTCAGTCCTTACAGCTATCAGTCACCAAGACTCCACCTCAGAGGCAGGGGACTCCTCCCTGGAGGAGGATCCTGAAGGTAGGACTGAGTTCTGAGACCCACCCACCCTTCCAGAAGGTTCTGTGCTGCTCGATGTTTCATTGGTTCTTGTTCATTGCACCCTCCCCTCAGTTTTTTCAATTGGCCCCTGGACCCCTGGACCCTCCCCTTGTCTGATGTTCCATTGGTTGTGTCCCTTAACTCCTCCCAGTTTTTCCCTCTTTTAAAATCCCCTGCACGCCCTGGGCTCTTTGGAGTTGTGCGTGTGGTACTCTGCTTCATGGGTCTCTTTGACCTTTTCCACAATAAATGGAGACCACGGGGGAGACCCCCTCCCGCAGCCCTTTGCCTCCTTCGCCTTATTCCTACCGCGCCTTGCCTGTGACTCGCCGGGAGTCACCCGCACACAGCCCTGCAGCTGCACCCCTGCTACGGGCGGGCTCTCAAGAGCCGGCGTCCCTGGCCAAGGGCAGCCAAGAGGAACGCAGGCAACACACTGTGGAGAACATTTCAGCACAGTTTCACAGTTTACTGAGAGATAAAGTGCCTCTAATCAGAATTATGTGTTTCTCTGATCACATCTGCTGTACAGGATACTGACTGACCTGATTTCTAAGATCATCAAGAAGAGAGACAAAAGCTTGTCTTTTTCTGTTAGAAAACACAAAACTAAAACAAAACAAAGAAACGGGAGTTTTTAAAAGCTGTAAAACTCACAGAAGCAAAGATTTGTTCCTGGGGCTGATTGCAGCATTCAGAAATTCATCTGATAAAACATTTCAAACATCGTTCCTCACCCCACAGCTCTACTCCTGTAACTCCTCACCATCCTCACCCTCCTTGTTCCTCTGTAGGAACAGAAGCACCTAGGGTGAGCCACAACCCCTCACTGTGGGGGAAGCAAATCTCAATATCCTTCATGGTGCTGAGAAGCTTTGGGATTTCATTCCTAATTACCTGTATATTCCCGAGGTCTTTCATAGTACTTGAAAGAATTGTAAGTGGTACATCAACTAAAACAAAAGGCACAACAAAACAAAAAACTTACAAGAAGTAATAAAGACCAATTTTTCCTTTTAGAAACAAAGGGTCTTTGAAGATTTGTCCTCATGGTGTTTCAAAAATGATGCTTAAGTGCACTTTATGCCTTACTCTCAGAGTACTTTATGCCTTACTCTCTCTACAATAAAATGTAGAACTAATTTGTATTTTGCTGTACAGGACTCTCACAGAAACTATGAAGCTTGCAGTGGTCAAACCAGTCTCTTGTAGTTCCAAGTGTTACAGGCAACCTAATCCCATGGAAAACCTAATCCAGCAGCCTTGAGTTACTCAGTATTTCAGCTTGTCCCTACCAAATTTAGGATCTCCAGTCAAATACCAGGCAGTACATACAATTCTGTGCTTCTGTGGTGGTCAAAAGTTTTACTTCTCCCTGGCACTTGTAGATGCAGAAAGAGCAATTGTTTGAGAAACAGATTTTGGAAGTGTACAGCTCCAGGAGCCAAAAAGTTCTAAACCCTCAATCTGCAAAGTTCTGTAAAACCTGCAGTGATAAGGGTTACAGAGACATGGGCGGTGTTGGGCTTCTTTGGACATTTAGGGATTCATTTGTATCAACCTGCACCAACCCGTGGGAGTGGCTTTGGTCACCTTGGGGCAGGGACAAACCCGTTGGGTGCTGTGACCTCCACTGGCTCCACTCTGAGATCAGCTCCACGCTGTGCTCAATAGCAGGATTAAAACTGAGCCATCAACATTTCAAAAGCACTCAAGCTCCCCCTGAGATCTGAAAAACAAGGAAACAAAGAAATTTGAGCATGTATGCTGATATACAAGCACGAGCTATCAAAAAGCATTCAAATTTGCTGTATTGAAGTGTTTTACTCTAAACATTTCTCATTTATTTTCCAACTGGAATTCACAGTAGACTGAGGGGGATAATCTCCAAGTTCATTACTGTGTGTTTCTCTGTTTGAAAGATTTCATTTAAGGCATAATGCCTTGAAATATGTAAACTTTGCATTTAATCAGAACAGCATCAGTTTCTATAACTCCTTTTCTAATCACTGCCACAATTATAGATCAGCAAACTCTACTCAGAAGGAAGTAGAAGCTCCTGATAATTTTCTGGTTTAAAATTTCAGACATAATGCAGAAAATTTAAAGAGAGTTTGTCACCCTTTTAGAGGAGCAGAAACTGTCCAGAATATTACTTATACGGCAGTGGAGGGAACAGTTTATTTTAATTCTTATGCAGTCAACTTTTCTTACTGAATATTCTTTTGAAGTGAGTATGTTAAGCTTACAAAATATTGAAAAGTTTCTTCTCATGTCTTACTGGTATTTAACAGAAAATAACTTCCAAATTTCACTTAAAGTCCGAAATATTTTAAATACCTTAGCTATCAGAAACTATTTGATGATGACATCCCTGAGCTACCTATGATATTTTGGGAATAAAAATTATGCATTTTTTCAGAAGAGTCCAAGGAGATCACATTAATTCCTCTCTAGCCCCTTGAAAAAACATGTACTTGTCAAGGACTAAAATATGATCTTACCCTGGAATTCTGCAATTAGCATATTATTAGTGAAGATTTGATTAAATAGGAAGGGGAGAAAGAGCAGGAGGTATCATCCCCGTGTTTTGATGTGACTGAATGTGCTCAGATGTCAGAAAAAAAAACCAATATAAAAGAAATGTTTGTATTGTTGTTATAATACATTTAAAAATATGTAAAAGCAACAAACGTTTTGATCAGGAACAAGAATGCCCTTGTATTTAACAGCAGGCCATTTCATGTCTTTTATTCAGAATATCTTAGCGTTCCACCAGCAGATCTTGGACATACATTAAGATACCAAAATTTTGGGTTACTAAAGGATGTCATTGATGACAGAGCAATGAACAGTTAACTTACGTGCAGCAGGTCTCCACCTGTATGAGGCTTGTTAATTGCTTAGAGAACCCATGACTTTGCACACCACCATCGAGTGAGATCATTCTCTAAGTCCTTACAAATAATCAGACTTTTTGTGTGAACAGCAGTTGACCCTGCTGGTCTCAATTCTTCCAAAATCTACACGTGGAATTTCCAATCAGAAAAAAAAAAGCTGACAATCAAACCTTTGACAGTACCACCACTCAGCTAATTCTTCACGTTTTTATCGTCTAATTTCCATTACGCAGATTTGCACAGTCCATTGCTAATGTCATTCTGGTTAATTGTCACGCTGGGGAGATCTTGAATAATTTGAATTCCTCATAACTGCAGTTGTAACTTGTCATTGCACTTAAGTATCTAAAATCTCAAAGCAGTGAAACATATTAGGGGTATCGGGAGTTGCAAACCCGGAGCAATTCCCCTACCTGAAGACAGCATATTTTGCCTCTCGGTCCTGATGTATGGGGTGGATAAGAAAGGGCTTTACTCTTCAAGCAGCACTTTGGCATTGCAGAAAAACATCTCTGCTAGAAAAATTCACCGGGTAAAATTAAGTGTAGTGCTCTGAGATTCCCGGTCACTGAAATATTGGCACTGAAACATGGCTGACCAAGCTACACCAAATTTCCTGTAATTATCCCCTACTGCTCTGCTCCCTGAGCTCCATAATTGATCAGGAATTCCAAATGGGAAAACAGGGCATAAAGCAAAGGTGTACTGAATAAAACTTTCCGATTTTTAAGAGCTAAGCCTAGACATTGAGGCACAAAAACTTGACTGACAAGCTGGTTAGTGTTTTAAAGACCCAGAGAGGAAAGCGGTTTCTTAGTCACGACCTAAGTGACACTAAATGGAACGATTCCCCCTAAATCCTGTTATCCATGGAAGAATGAGAAGCATGTGACAGAGAGTTATACTATACACAAAGGGAGGAATATGCAACTAGAGCCATGTTGCAGTATTTGATGAACTCCCCCAAAGCAGTGAAGCTTCTGCATTATTTGTGGGGGGTCAGGAGGAAGAACGGGCAGAAAAAAATTCTCCTTTGCCTTGACTTCTCACCTAAGACTTCTATAATGCAAGTCTCATGCCCAAATTATACCCTACTTCTTGAAAAGACAGCCTGAAAAAATAAACTTTTCAAACAAACAGTTATTTTGCCAGCATTTGTTTTATGAGTTTTACATGTCTTTTAATGGAAGAGGCAAGAAGAGATAATTGTTTATATCTTACCATTTGTGGCTTCACATTAGCAAAGGGGCCTCGTGGAAAATGCAGAAGTGATATGCTGCAATGAATTGCCAAAAATTATTTCAGCTTGGTGAAATTATATGGGTAATATTTTCTACAAACAGAAAAGTTGTGATTTTGGGGTATAACTATCCGAAATCAGCTCAAGGCACAGTAACATGACACCCAAAATTTGCCAGAATCATGCTGATCCTTGGTTAGTTTGGGATCAAGTGACCAGCAACTAAACTGTCACATAATTTCACACAATACCCTCACTGGAAATTTTTGTAATTTGTGACTGGAGGAAAGTTGGAGTCTGAGTGCAGAGAGACAACACAAAACAGTGTAAATGTTTAGACTGAAATTATTTCTGTCTGCACAGACCTGTTCAAGCATCCACTTCCAGTGCTGCTTCACTTTACATCACATCATCCTGTGTTTTTCATCACAAAAATTTTACTGCAAGGCACGTATCAAGTTACAAACCTTGAAAAATCACTCCTACTTTAAATTCATGTGTCTTCTACCAGGGTGCAAGCAAGAAAAGGGACTATTTAATGGCCTAAGACATCTTCTTGTGGCATTTCTGGCTCATTTACCTGCTACACTCTTTTAATGAAGACATAAATGAGAGACTGCAGTATTTTGTAGAAAAGCTGAAGTCCAGGAGGTCCTGTTTTAATTTGTGCATTATTATCTATTATGTTCCCAGGGAATAGGTGATAAGAACAGGTGTTCCTGTTAAGATGATCACCTGCATAAAGCCAAGCTATGGAAGGAGGGACTCAGTCCTACAAAGGAGTGATGTTTATGTGTGTCAAATATTTCTCTCATGTATCTAAGCATCTCCTTTAATTAATATATTTATGCTAAGAGTGTTAAAGAGATACAGATAATTCCTCCCCAGATGAGTGGTGCCCAAGACAGCTAATGGTTTGTTGAAGGTAAAATGTGTTAGTTGTGCTAGAATACAAAATCCTCACACCCTCGATGTCCCACGATCACATCTTAACTATGGCTATGCTGGGACAGAGGGAGAAAATCACCAAAGACATGTCCTGGTCTTTCCTCTGGGGAAATCAATACCTTCCCACCAAAGAACCACCAACTGAAGGGATGTCATATAAAATCAACCTCAAGCCACTTAAATTACATCGGGTTTTGTTTATTTGTTTGTTGTTTGCAGTTAATAGTACTTGCCCGTGACATGCTACTTTTCTTGTTTTAACCTTTTTTGGATTTATGGACTGCTTGCTAATACCCTTACCCATACGTGCTGTACACGAAGGTGATAGGGCAAAACTGGCACCTCTGTGACCATTTGCTGTTCCTGGCAATGAGGGAATGAGGGCTCCTGCAGTGAGGGTATCTCAGCACTGCTCTTTTGGCCACTGAACCCCACTGATGCTCCCTTATACTGGCAGGAATTTTGAGCCTTCAGCCCAGGGAATATGCTTCATTTTTTGTTGTCACTGAATATTCTGCTCAGAGAGAATATTTCAGGGAGTGTTTTATTTGCTGTATCTCAGACAGCAGGGAGATCAGGCACCGAATTTAGAGAAACTGACTCTGTAACCTTGGATCCAGGCATTATTCCTTTCCATCCTCAGCAAATGCAGCAGCTGAGACTCCAGCATGCCAAGGGAGAGTCCCTGCCAAGTAGAAAGCTAGTAGCTAATAACTGAGCTGTGCATTTGGAGAAACCTCCCTCACTGAGAGTCCTTTGTCCAGCAACAGGATATTTATCTTCATGTCCTGAGCAGTTTGGCAAACAGCCTTTTGTGCAGTGTTGTCATCCAGGAGTACCACTGCTTGACTTAGAGATGTGGTGGAGAACCCCTTCCACAGGTCAGAATGCCAAAGAGGAGGGATCCCGCCTCCTACACCTCAACAGCTGACACCCAAGCAGTCTTTAAATCCTGAAAACAAACACCGGACTTCTACATATTCGTGCACTGAGAGGCTAAATTAACTCAATGGGATCACTGTACACTGCATGAAATAAAGCACACATTTAATTCCTCTGGCTTCAGTGCTATTTTAATATTCTTGTTCAGTCGCCAATAGACTTGAGTTATGGTTACATTACAGAACAGATGCTAGAATGTCCCCTCAGAGCATAATGAGCCACAGGTCAAGTGACAGACACATTTTCCTAAGCATCCCAGTCTGACTGGCATTGCCATTGAGCCTCTGACATGGCTCAAATATCCTTTCCCCTTTACAAGGCAGATCAGTGCATTAGTGTGAATAAATGTCATCCAAAGGCAATAAACTCTTTCCTCAGCTTGGAGGAATATCAACCACATCGTAAGATTCAGTGTAAAGGAAAGCTGTATTTATTTATGTCTTGATCAGGTAGTCATCAAATACACTGAATGAGTCCCCTAAGAATTCACTAGAACTAGAGAAATTAAAACAATCATGGGTCATGCTACAGTACCAAAAGATACTATCACTAGTTTAAGGTAATATCTCCCTGAGACCACCTATAACCAAAAAGAAATGGTATGTTCACCTTGCAAACAAAGACAAAAAAATAGCTTAGCAAATTATGCTAAGACTTAAACAGAGATTGTAGGAGCATTTGTCTTCAGTGCGTCAAAATACATTCTGAGGAATCTGAGTTTCAGTTTGTTGTTCCTAAATAATCACCCAGAAAGACGCTTTTTCTTTCTTTTTTTTTTTTTTTAAGAAATGAAAACGAATGTGAGAATTTAAACTTGCATTGATTTCAACTCCAAATAAGACTGCTGTGGTATTGCACAGAAGATGCAGAAAGTTGCACCATAAGTGGCTTTAAAAGATGCAACTTCCAGTGGGAAGAGCAATTTAAGCAGTTTATGTGACCAGTTAGAGAATTTGATCACGCGGAAATTATACTCATTTAGACTCCAAAAGCATATTTTTGCTGTAATCAGCTGTTGCAGTTCCTTCAGAGTCTTTCATCACACAATCTGTGTTTCTTTAATCTTGCTTTGTGTCCCTGGCTCACATGTCTTCAGCAGTTTTACTTAACAGCAACAGAACTGGTTTATTCACATGGAAGAAGATTATCATACTCCCAAACCAACCACCAGCTTAACTATCAAAATTCTGTTTACAGCTGGATACTACCACACCATTTTTGTGCACACCCATGTATTTTTCCAGGCTACCAAGCATCAGCAGCTTGCTGCCATGATCATTTACTTTCCCAAGACTGCAGGTGGCTTCAGAGACAGTCAGGCTTCTTCCAGAGGGCTGCTGGATCAACCATTTGCTGCTGTGATTACAAAGGACTGCAAACCAGCTCCCCTATGGGAATCCACCATGGAAAGTCAGATGCCACCACTCAGAACTGTTCAAGGGCGTGGTCAATGTGTCATCATCACCAGCTGGGAATGCAGGAGCAGTGAGGAATTTCATCAGATATTATCACAGTCAGAGGAAGGGTCATGGCACCCCACAGGAAGATCCAATGTGACCCAGAGTAAAACTCAACCCTAAGTCAAGCAGCAGTTTTCTATTACAAGGTTTTTTCATCTTCCCAGAAGCATTTTGTTGATGCTGTCTGCTGGCAATACAGTGACTCTGGGCTAGACAATGCTTTACTTTTTAGGAAGTAATGCATTCCTTTTACTTTAGGAAGCAAAACCCCTAAATGTCTAAAAACCTCAGATGTGGAAAAGAATCCAACTCAATGAAGAATTTGACCCTCTATTCTCAAGCAGACTATTCTGAGTTTTGAATTAATTTCTTTGCCCATGCTGTGCTCAGTTCAGCTCTAATGAAAGTTTAAAAAAAAAAGTAAAAGAAGGATATTTTGGCCAACTCCTGTCACCTATGGTGGGAAAAAAAGCAGATGTGCCACCAGGAGTTGACAGTCTCTCTACTGTAGAAGTCATTGCATAGGATGTGTAGGACATACCATAGTAACGGGAGCTGGAAAGGATTTTAACCGGCATGTGTTTTCATTTCATAGCTATCTTTTCCTTTAACCATCAGAGCAGATGTGATTTTTGCTTACAGATGAACACTAATCCTTTAATGAAAACAGGAATCTCATGCCAGGTTTTTCTGAGGCTTTCTGAGTAAAATCTATTTATCCCCTGTTAACCAGGCCAAGCATCTCCAGTCCCACCACCACAGGAGGAGATTTCTGCATCTGTTCCCATTTCATTTTCTTGGGCTTGTCTGATGTCAGCAGGTACAATAGGAGTTGCAGACACTACCAGTAGGCACTTACAGTGAAATACTCAGTGCCATGCTTCTCCAAGGCTGGTAACAGTGCCAGACATTCTAACAAGCATCTAATTTCCCCAGAGCTCCCACAAAAGCAGCAGCATGTTTACAGTCAACACCAAGGAACATCAAAACTTAAGTGACACATGGCAATAAAGAACAAAACTTTCATTTTATTTTGTATCAGTGAGCATGAGCACGTATAATGGGATTGAAAGAGAAAATTCCTCACATCCTTCTGTACTCATATGCACTTTAGGCAAATCCTTCTCATCCCCAAATGAGCACAACTAAGCATATAATGCAAAGATACCCAAAAGGAGGAGAAAAGGCGGGTTTATCCCCAAGTATCCCTGAAGTACCACTACTTGTAGTGAATTATTTTGTTAAAATTTTGCCAGAAAGTGTTCAGAACTCCCAGGACACTGAACACTGTTTCCCTCTCCTATTGACTGCAGTGACTGTAGGTCTCTTGGCTGCCCACAGGCTTAACCTTCAGCTCTTGAGGTTTTACAGTATAACTAAGGGCAGGTTTTGGGTTTCAATTGCTCTTACATGTGAATATCATAATCTGCAGAAAGGTGTTTTCCAGAAACAAATTCTGGCATGGAAAAACTTCATTTCAACATGATGCTTCAGATGTCTTGTCATGGGCTCTGTTGCAGTGTCTTGTAAATAACAGTCTGTGACAGGAACTAAACTGCAGTGTTTTGACTGACACATGTCACATACTTTCTCTATAAACATCCTTGTCCAGTGATTTTCAAGGGCTGCGATTGTATCCTGAAATGCGAGTGGTATTTTTCTTCCCGTCCCCGTTGAGATACTTCCTTGACACTCAGTGCTATTGTGTCCTCCCAAAAGCAGAGCCAAAAAGCAGGAAAATTTCTTCACCAAAAGGATTTTCAAGCCCTGGCACAGGCTGCCTAGGGCAGGTAGAGTCACTGTCTCTGGAAGGATTTAAAGGTGTGTAAATGTGGCACTTAGGAATGTGTTTTAGTGGCAGGTTTGGCACAGCTGGGTTAGTGATTGGAGCTGATGGTCTTAGAGGTCTTTGCCAATTGATTCTGTTCCAACCCAATTCTAATGGTTCAAAATCTGCTACAAACTGAATTTTCAAATTTGTGAAGAATCATGTCAGAAAGGAAAGAAAGGAAAGCTGAAAAGAAGTAACCTCACCTGATGGATTTGTAAATCTAATAGACACAAGTAAAAGACCCAAGGGCTACAGGGCTCAGTAAATAATATGTTACTGGAAAAGAAAATTTCCCAAGACAAATGCAACCCATCCTGCTTGTGGCTGGACAGAACAACCCAGGGTCTGGCAGTCACAATCCTCGTCTCCAAGGATGCTCAGACAAGTCCCTGACAGGGAGACAAATGGTTGGGTATTTTTAAATTTTTTTCTCCCCTAAGGACCCAGAACCCTCTAGGGATCCTTAAAAGTTCCTGCCCTTAAGAATGAGAATGATGCAGGACAGGCCAGGTGCCACTTTCAGTGCCATCCTTGGCACTGAGTGAGGTCGGTGCAGAGCAGCTGAGACAACATGCAGACTGACCATGCCACTGCTGCAGAACCTGAGATAACAGGCTCGTTCTCCAAAGCAGCAGGAGCTCTGATTTAGAATTTTCAGCTCATACTGACCTCAGAAAAGACCCCCTCAGCCAGTACTGGCAGAAAGTAAGTATTTAGAGCTGAGGAAGGTGAGGTTGTTCTTATGTGCCCAGGATTTTCTCCTGAGAAGATATGCCAAAGATGGTAACGTAGAGGTAGAGAAACTCCCCTGTTGGTTAAAACACTCCCTTCCCCCCAAACCACGTTTCCAGTTGTCACTCACTTGGTCACTTCCCACAAGCTGTCCTACAAAAACCCAGGGAGGCAGAGAAGACCCTGATGAAAACCTGGCTGCGCTGATTTGCAGCTCCCTGCACACTGCAGATGAATGGATTTGGGAGCACGGCAAGAAAAGACAGATCTACCCTTGCTCAGTGGCCCCACTACCTCACAGGAAACCTTGGCAAGGTGTCAGGAGTGGGGATGAGACACAGGGCCAAGGACATGTGATGCCAGTGGCCGAGATAGAGCAACATGAAAATGTAGAAACTGAAAAAAAGAATTGGTATTTTCCTTTTTTTCTGATGCCATGTGCCTGCAGGGGTGGACATCTCATTGTGACATCACTGACTCGTGGATGGCGACATCACTGAGTGGCAGATTGTGACATGTCCGGGGGGATTATTGTGACATCTCACTGCTTACATCTGGATGTCAGCAGAGCATGGGCCAATCTGGCTTGAGACAAAAATGGCCACAGAGAGAGATGGCAACTGTCCCATCTGCCAGGACCCTTGGAAGGATGTGGCTTCTGCTCTGCCCTGTCATCACCGCTTCTGCCTGGGCTGCGTCCTGCGGTGGTCACAGAGAAATCCCTCGTGCCCGCTCTGCAGGACACCAATAGAGACTGTCAGGTTTTCTGAGCAGGATGAATGGGACTATGTACAGTTGGTCATCACCTCCCCTGCAGAGTCTCCAGAAGCCCGTAGCCAGGCAGGGAGAACTCCCAATCAGCTGGATGAAAACAGCGTCCGTGGCCCTGAGGTGTCCCCTGCGTCTTCTCCCCAGGGAACACTGTCCCCAGCTGAGCAGGGGGCTGCAGGGCCAGAGCCTGTGGGTGGCCTCCTGCCCGAGGTGTGGGCAGGACTATTCCAACAACAGCAGCGTCTCCTGGAGCCCGTGCGGCCCTGGCTGCACCAGAAGCTGGACCGAATTTACCGGGGCCGGTGGTGGCTGGTTGAGGCCACAGAGAGCTGCATCCTGCGCCATCTCTGCATCTGTGGTCTGGACACAGAGGGTTTGGCCCAGAGGCTGCTGGTCTTCCTTGATGGGCACACAGCACCACTGGTCCGTGGCCTCATCGAGGTTGTTGCAGCCCAGTGCAGCGAGGAGGCCCAGAGGCTTCTGCATCCCCACACTGCAGAGGATGAGGACAACAGCCAAGCAGAGAGCACCAGCAGATCCAAGTCCAGCAGTTTCAGCTCCAGCGGCTCCCAGGAGAGGACTCCCGCCAGTGGCTCCAATGTGGAGGAAGAAGCTGGTACCTCAGAGGTCACTCACCATGGCGGTCCCAGCCACCCCCCACCTGTGCCCAACCCTGCAAAGTGGGACCATCCCCAGAAGGAGCTGGAGCAGCTGGAGCAGCCGACAGTGGCAGGTCCCTCTGCCCAGGGCAGCAGCTGCAGCCCCTCTGCGCCAAGTCAGGGCAGGGGCTGCTTGCCTGGGATGGCCCAATGTGCCCAAAAGAGGAAGGCCCCCAGGCCTCTGGATTCTCCCCAGCCCAGCAAGAGGCCATGATGGGACTGACTTGACCCCTGCAGCCCTAAGGGAACCTTGTCATCATTTCAGATTAAATGATGAAACTTCATCTCTCTCTTTATTTCCCATTTCCCATTTCCCATCCAAGGCCAGTGCAGTCCACAATGACTTTGGGAAGTGACATCATCTTTCCAGGTCTGGCTTCCAGAAGGTGTTTGTGAGGTCTCCAATTAGGTCAGTCCCACAGATCCAGGGGTCAGAATAAATTTATAGATGCCATAGTCCCTAGGTAGCTGAGAGAGTTGACATCCTTAAATGCAAGCACGATTGAAAATCTTGCTTCATATATGATTTGGCTTGTGAAAGGTAAGTCTGAATCAAGAACCGAAAAAACTATGGACAAATAGGATTCCATTAAAGTTCTTCGTTCTTGCAATTTTATGAGCTAATTTGAAATAGATTGTTCAAGTCTATTAGGACCTAAACCAGAACCCAGTAGTTGCTAGGCAGCAGTGCCTTTGCTCCGCAAAGACTCTGCTGTGAATGTGAGGTCAGGGACAAACAGTCTTATGATGGTTGACTTACTTGTTCTGCTCCATTCAGCACAAAAGGTGTTTTTCAATGATCTCCTGGGCCGGGAAGCCAATATCTGACAGATGAGATGAAACTAAAGATTTAATAAAAATGGTGACCAGAAGTTCACTATTATTTTTGACACTAGGAATTACTTAAAGTTGCAATAGCAACCCAGCTTATCTCACACAGAGCAGTGCACGCTACACACGGCTGGACAGAATCCACTTGAAATAATATATTATCTACTGTATTAGTAATGAGTGACAATGTGTCCCATCCCCACAGCACAGGTGCAGTTGTTCAAATAAAGTAACCTTTTAATCTCTAATGCTGTGGCTGACCATTTTGTTATATTACACTGTAATTATTGCACAGCAAGTTGTTCACTCGGGTGGAATAATGGACAAGGATGAGTTGTTTTTTAATCTTTCTTCTCTCCTCGTCTCAGAGTCTTTGTGCACATTTCCTCCCACCCTCCTTCTCCTTTGTCATGCACAGGTGTGTTTTCAGATCCTGGAAACCTTGATTTTAATGTTTAACTTTGCAGATACTGGCTGCTTATTTTTGTTTCCCCAGACAGGCACAGGATACCACAACAGAAGATGGAAAAAAGTGATGGTGAAAAGCTTAGAGTTAAAGCAGCTCGTGCATAAAAGTAATTGCATATGTAGGAAGGAAGACTTCCATTTTATCTTGAAACCAGAGGGAACAACTATTCGAAATGTGACTTTTGACTTGGATGTTTCTGGAGTCAGACTCCAGGACTCCTGATTTTAATTCTGAGGAATTCATTCACAGCATGGATCTACCCTGGAGCTGTTGGTGCTAGAAGTACATAGTGCCTTGGAGCAGCGTTTCAGGGGTCGAGATCCCCAGATCTCCAGCTTCTCCATCTGTCAGCCTACGATGACCTCAAGTGACAGTCAGGCTCCAGTTTCTTTGTTGTTTTTGAAAATCTCATAAGCTTCAGTTCTCACTGGAACTGTCTTTTGGTCTCAAAAGGCAGGCCATGGGAAAAATCAGTGGCCAGCAGTACTGACCAGCATCATGGCTTGAACAGCACATGTCTTCTCAAAGTTATTTTCACCCATTTTCAGTTCTTTTCCTCAGCAAAGTTTAATTCTTGGATACTTTTGATATATATGGAGGTCTCACACAATTTTTAAAACAACCCTGCTGACTTCTTTTCTTTAAATGAAAAACCATCCTACCTGACTGAAGGGATGTGTGACCTACAAACCATTGGATGAAGGAAAAAACACAGGATAGCAGCCCTTTGTGCTTGTTTTGCTCTTTAGTTTGTCACTCTCTATCTGCTGTGTCTCTCCTTTGGCCACAGGCTAATGAATGACAGGGTTTAGTAAATATTTGGTCTGACACGGTAAAACCATTCTTATTTGTTTGCATTCCTTTCTGGATCTGTAGGATTAACTGTCCCAGAGAAGTCTTCTTTTGCAGGTGTCCATTCCTATTGACTCTGCTTTGGGCTTGCCATTTAGGGACATGCAGTTCTGTAAGTGCAACACCCTCCCAGGACTCGGGACCTTAGCTGAAAGTACCAGAACAAAATCTACAAGAGCACAGATTGTTAGGCAATGAAATGCTTCCCACTTTCTTGGCATCCCAAATGAAAGTGTTTTCTGCAAGACCCACAATAGCTAGAGGAGAATTTTTCCTTTTGTGAGAAAGAGCTCCCAAAGAAAAACTAAACTAAAGGAAAACATAAAAGCAGAAATCTCTGTGTTGTAGAGGTTTAAGAAATTACTGATAAAGAATTATAATGGAAGCCTTTAGACAAACTTTGTAACACTGACTAAAAGCCCCATTCCAGCTGGGAGTTCGCTGAGAGCCAGTGCCAGGGTCCCATCATCTGTCAAACTGTGGGCAGCTTGCAAACCATTTAGATAAATGGCTTCCATCTTTGAAAAAATTAAAGAAAACCAAGCAATCCCTTTACCCCAGAGGAACTTTTGGCAGAAATTAGCAAACATAATTAATCTAGCTGTATGCTGGATGATTTGTGCTATATCAAACAGACCATTAAATGTGTTCCAGAGCACATGGGCTCTTAGCCACAAATCACCTGAGCCTGTGAAGGAAGATTTGGTGAACACCGGCATAAGTGAGAAACGACACGAGCATCTTTGTGATGACAATTCTTGAGGTATATTTTAAATTTAAAGACAGGGGTTTTTTCCACGTCCATTTTGGTCCATTGCTCTTGCATTTTGGCTCAGATTTCACTGACTATTCCGCAGGCTCAATGCCAGCATCCAGAGATAACTCTGCTATAGCCTTCTGCTTAAAACCTTGAAGCAAGCACCACTCCTTGTGGATGGCAATTCCCATCCATCTTCTCTCTTCAGCCATTTGGCCTCAGGATCTCTGCAACAATCCTATCAAGCTCTGCAGAGAAGAGAGCATCCCCAAAGTTCTCTGTCACTCACTGGACCAGCTTACTGGGGGTGAGCAGTGAACCTCTAAAATGGAGGGAAGTGCAATGGAGACAGACAAGGGACGTATGCTCATGAAGCTCAGGGAATTTTTCCGTGTGTGATCCTCTTCCTGACTTCTGGAAAAAGGATGCACTTGTGTTTGTAAGCATCACAAAGGCACAGGAGACAATTTTCGTATTTAGCTGGAAATTAAATGAAAGTAAGTGGAAGACCACATGGAAAGTTTTTACAAAAAAATTAACTGCTTTCCCCTCTACAAACCTTAAATCTTTCTCTGCAAAGATTCCCCAAAGCACATTCTCTGTTCCTTTTAACTGGTTGCTTTCAAGAATTGCCCCAGAAGGATGACACCGCTCATCCTCTTTCAGCTGCTCAGATCATGTCTCTGTTGTTCCTTGCCCATGACTTCCTTGCCTTACTGTAACATTCCCAAGGAAACCTGCGGATTTTGGAGGTGATGATGTTAATCCAACCTATAAATAATGCAGCCTTGCAAAGAACACACTGGACCATAATATTTGCACATTATTTGGTCTAAATGACCTTGCTCTGATTTCTAGAGGGTCATTTTGTAATTTAATGGTTCAGCTGAATTACTTGTCCTGAAAGATTAAGTTTCTAATCATCTCATTCAGTAAAGATGTAGACATTCCAGACCTTCTCAAGATGAAACCAGCCATGAGACACTGCACATGTATGTGGATTTTCTGAAGTGATTACTTTTCTTGTCTAATCCTACAGAAAAAAATATCCTGCTGAAAAATAATTGCTGTAATTTAACTTAAAGGCTGCTAGGTAAAATTTATTCCAAAGTATAAGTTTAATAAAATTATATGTAAAATAAAACATGAATATTGACAAAGAGTCTTTACAATGCTATTCCACAAATCTTGTGTTGATGGTAGAAATTCGTGTGGTCTTTTTTTTTTTTCCAGCCCCACAATTACAAAGAATGTTACAAAACAAATTGCAACTGAACATTTTCAGGTCCTGCAAAAACTTTAAGTAAAACAGCAGAAACAGTTACATTTGAGCTGCATTTCCAAAGCCAAGGTTTTACTTTAATGCTTAAGGTCAGAAAAGGGAGAAGGAGAGGATGTGTTTGTTGAACATAAAGCCATAATGCAACTGTGCAAATTCATTCTGTTCCTCCTCCAGATGGATATTCTCATATTTGAACCATCACTGAAAATTGAGGCCAAATTATAAGTGACTTTATTTCAGTCAGCTGTGTTAAACCATTATAAAGAGCATTATCGATCTGGCTTACAAAGTATCTGAATGAATGATAAGCAGAAAATCTGCACATTTTAAATGATACTTTCTCAAATAAGTCAGATTTTCCAGAAGATTCAGAAAGCTGTTTTAGCTTTGATTTGTTAAGGGGAGGTTTCTGTGTCTGAAAGAAGCCAAAAGACCTCACACCTTTGCTTAGTTAGCTTAAGGCAAACAGGTTCTGAGGCATCACTTGGCTGCTACTGAGGACACAGATCCTGGATTCTGAGCATTTCCAAAAAGTGCTTGCTTTATTTTCAGACTCATGAGAGAAAATATGTAATCAAAGAAAAAATGAAATCAACTGAATTCAGACATTGCTTTGCCCTCCATTAAGCCACAAAATTAAACTCTACCTTTCTCATTAGTACAATCACAGAAACACTGACAGCCTTTGTCAGGAGAAAAAGGAAAACTGTCACAACCAGTCACCTCATCTTGATGAGAGCAGTCAGGGTTGGCAGAGCTGCTCTGCATTTAAGTCTCCAGCCACCACATTGACTTATTGTATTCACACTAAGTGAAAAATTCAAAATAAACCCAGTATTTACCTCCAAATGAGATACTGTGAATTTAAATCTGCTTACTTGTTTGTCATCCAGGCATTTATGCCAAAAGGGAATGTAACATGAATCCCACAGAAGACTCCTTTTCACCCTAATAACACTGTTACTTTACTGGTCATTTAAAATAAGTAATATATTTTAAGTATCTGTGCCTCTGAGCTCTGAGGATTTATATCTACATTTCCTAGATAAATTCAACTGCCATTTTACATTTGTAATTCTGTCCTCAGGAAGCAAGATCGTGTAAAGAGGTGAAAAATGCAACTTAAAGATAAAGCTCTAAAAGATTCTGTCTGTTTAATTTGTACAGAATTAATTTGTAATTTAATATAAAATTATTTTAATTAATTTGGAATTTAATGTGTAAGAAAAATTTGCACATTTCACAACACACCTTTGTGATGGAAAACAGTCTCTTAAGGCTGCATTAATTATGTAATAGATGATGTTAGGTGACAGTAGAGCACTCCTTCAAATCCCTGATATAAAAACTCTAATTTTAAAAATTAAATAATCCAGGCATTCCCACCACAGGTTCCAAGCCCCATCCTCACAGTGCTAACCTGAGCAGTGTGCAGGACACTCAGACAGCCCGTCCACCCCTGGAGGGTGTCTGAAGCCAAGCTTAGGTCTTGCCCAATGGTTGGGTTTTTTCTGCTCTGTTTCCATGGATCGTTTCCCTGCAAACTCAGAAGGACAGAAAGCCCTGCACTGCTCCCTGGTTGGCAGCAGCTGTATGACCTGAGTGACCAGGAGGCTCCAGCCACTGCGTGCTGCTGCTCAAAACAGCTTCAGGCACCATCCCAGTGACATTGAAAATGTGTTCTGGATGTCTGCACAAAGAAAGAGTGATCCCACAGGGACAGGCTCCAGGGCTGTGAACAAAAATAACAGGTGACACGGAAATTGAGGTGACGTCAAGCAGAAAAACTAGACAAAACTACATTTAAATGTTTTAACAGAACAGACTGAAAAGATATTCTGAAAGATAACATCAGTTGTTAGATCTTTGAGATAGGAGGTGGAAGAAAGGACAGATCATGTCAGTATCATCTGGATCACTGCTCACATGGATTTATTTTCACATTTAAATAATCCATAGTGTATTGATTTCATGAAGCCTCTCTCACATACAGATTCCAAATTGTAACAGGCTGTAAGGTGCCTGATCCTGTGCTCTTTAATAAAGAACACCATCCACTGCTTAGTCACATTTTCCTGCCCATGAATCCAGAGGCAAGTATGATGCACCCCACAGTGAGAAGCAAATTACATGTTAGAAAGGTCTGAAATGGCAAAAGCTAGAGCCAGAAATGCAAGCTAATTTTGACATTAGACTACAGTCATTTCCAAAGGAGACCAAAGGAAGAACACTCATTGAACTGCCACTCCCAAATTAGAGGTAAAAACTGAAGAAGGCCAAAGGACTCCGTTTTGGTTGGTAATTCCTGGCTTTGAAAGGGGCAAGTTCAAAATTCAGGCTGCACTGCTGTACCTCAAACTGGGTAACCTAATCCTGGGATGAGTCCAAGTAATTATTACTTGTGAAAATTCTGTTCATAAAAGTATCTGGCATGTCTTGGGATGCCAATGCAAACCTATTTCCTATGCACATGCTCTCTTCAGAAGGGACATGTGTTCTTCCTGGCTGAAGTACAGTCCAATGCAGTGGGAGGGATTTCTTTTCATTCTTTGAAATGAGCTTTTTTTTGATACTTTTCTTTGTACTGCTCACTTCATACATTTCGGTGCAGTTCAGTTTGCAAGTTAGTGAAGAGATTCAATCTCTCTGCCTTTAAAAATTTGAGGTGACCTTTTAGTAAACACCAGCTGAGTGAAAGATTCTGCTGTTGTTTGTGTTATTGCAAGTCTGGTGTAAGTCCATAAAAGTGCTCTTGGTGTAACCCAGCACTTAGCTCATGGTTGAATTTAATCAATGGTAGTGACCCTACTTCATTGCAATTTAATAATATGAACTCTTGGGAGAGAATAAAAATTACAATACGCAGAGTATAAAGAAGTCAACATTACCTGCTACTTCCACGTGGGTTTTTTTCAGCTGCCTGAGCTGCAGTTGGTGGTTGTAGCACCTTCCTCTCTGCTACCTCATGACAGCTATCAGCAGACCAAAGAGCAGATGAGAACTTTTGCTCACCTCTCCTTTGTTTGTACAGAGACTGTTTCAAAAATTCTTTTGTCAATATCTGGGCCAGAATACTCTTGGATCAGACAAATGACAGCAGTGCTCCTAAGGAAGTTTATTGGCTTTCTGCGAACCCAAAGTTAAGGCTTGTATGGTTGCAATATAAACTATAAAGAGAGTCGTTCTTCAGCAGAGAGGCCTCACAATAATAAAATAAAATTCTCCTCACTATTACAGTCACAGTCAGAAATAGAAGTCATCAATTCTCTGGGTTTTTTCTCTCAAAACCTTTTAGCAAAACACTAACTGGTTCACATAAAAAATTAATAGTATCTAATCTTTCAAAAATCAACAACCTAAGTAAGATTAACAGATTTTTGATTTGGACAATTAACTTCTTTTGCATCTGAATTAGAAGTCACAGGTTTGATTAGAACAGCAAAGCTCTGGAAAAGGAAAGGTCCAGCTGCCTTGAGTATCCTTTACCAGATCATGTCAGAAATTCAGACATCCTTCCCTGGGTAACTGTGAAATCAATGTTGTATTGCACGTCTTGTAGAAGGTGTGTGCCCAGTGAAATGACCAGGGTGCTGCAAGGCATCTGTTCTCCTGTTCAGTGTTTATATCTGTGACCCTCCTTCTTCTCTGGTCATCTCCACAGATGAAATAATGAGCATCATGTCTTGAGCTCTGCCAGAGTCTGGAAAGTCTCACCTGATCCACAGTTTGTTGTGTCTCTTCACATCCTCATTGCAATCAAGCGCCCAGCATCTGTGTTTGATGACTTGTCCAGTGTCACCAAAGGCACTCAGCTCAGGGCTGGGTGCCGTAGCTAGCCCGGTAAAGCAGCTGATGGGAACCTGGAACCCACTCTCCACACAGGGGCTTATGTTACAGTCTTCAGGTGCTGGGCAGGAGCAAACAGTGTGCAGAAATTGCTGGTGATGGGCAGGAGCAAACAGTGTGCAGAAATAGCTGGTGAGGGCTCAGCTTCTCCCTTCTGTTATTCCAGTTCCCCTCTTGCAGATTCCTTCAGAGCACAGTCGCAGCATTCCCAGGAACAGCACTTAGAAAACACAAAACATTCAGAGTGGAGCTGCAACTGAATCTTCAAACTGTGGTTTATCCACATGAAAGATCTTTAGTGTGGTTGCTTTCTGGCAAGCAGCAGATTCTAAAATTTCCTCCATCTCTTCCCAACAGGTGAAGGTAAGTCACAGCTGCTTTTGAGTTTCTGCTGTGTGAAGGGACCACTTTTCAATGGTCACCTGGGGATGGGATTTGAGCATCCCCCGTCTACAGATCTTCTCTCTGCTGTCTGCACTGGCCCCCTGCAAGTGCTCAGCACCTTATAGGATGCTTTCCTGTTAGGCATTTCCTTCAAGAAATATTTGCTTTCACAAGCACTCTCTTTCAAAATAGTTTCATGAAATTTCCAACCACTTGCCTCATATGAATTATTCTTTATTTATATTATTTCTGGTAGGTCTTGGCCCACAGGTGCTGGGTCACAACTAAGACCCTGTTTTGAAAGTCCATGCAGAAACAGGTGAATTTTATGGTATCCCCTGGGCTTTCCTTCCAGGCCAATCAATCTGGAGAGGAAATAACCATAGGGGTGATGAATGGATTGAGAACAGCCCTGTGGAGAAGGACTAGGGGATACTGGAGAAGGAAATGTTGGAAATTAGCTGGCTCTGTGTGCTTGCAGCCCTGAAATGCCCCTGTAAACTGGGCTATGTCTAAAAAGGATGTTCAGCAGGTCAGGGGAGGGAATTCTGCCCCTCTGCTCCAGTAAAACACAGGAATGGGTTGCCCATGGTTGTTGTGGATGTCCCATCATTGGTAGTGTCCAGGGTCAGGTTGGATGAGGGTCTGATGAACCTGGTGTAGTGGAAAGTGTCCCTGACCATGGTAGGGGGCTTAGACTAGATGATCTCTAAAGGTCCCTTCCACACCCACCCTTTCTGTCATTTCATGATTTCAGGGCACACAGGACATTGGGGGAAAAAGAAATGAAATGTGATCGTGGGAGCAAGTTAATGGGGGGATGTTCTGGGGTACAGATGTGCAAGGAACTCAAGATGAACACAGCGCCTTGGGGAAGAGTCCTCTTAAAGCCTGAAATGCATCTCCTGGAGTATCTGTGGCCTTAGTTTCTCCAGAAAAGAGGGAATGTCTTGGTACTCTGAAATTCCAGGTGCTGCCTGCATATTTAGACCTTTAAAAGTCCAGTTCCAAATGACAAGGAAAATAAATGGCATACTTTAAGAGGCACTTAAGCAAAGAGAAACATCCCTCCCAATAACAACACAAAAAAGTCCTGATGAATAAACTTCCATCTTTTTCCACATGGATTGTTAAGCACCTAAGTATGGCAGTGGACATCCTCCATTTGCACAGGTTTGAAGAGAGATCTCTGCACCCTGAGACAGAGCTAGGTGGTGGTTGCACACAGCATCCTTGACTCACACCATCCAGCTCTCAAACTAGGAGAAATTAGTTCCAAAGGGAAAAAGAACTGTTTGGGCTCAGCGATGACAATCTCTGGAGCAAGAAGGGACGATGGCACATCATGGCCCACATGGTGATGGGTCCTGGGCTCTCTTGAGTTGTCACAGGGTTCCTCTGGCCCTTGTACCCCACTCTGGAGGAACAGCGACTCCAGCTCCTTCCTGCAACTGTGCGGAGGAGCACAAAGGCACTGGCTTCTAGAAATACAGAGACTTGGGAAGTGGAGAGGGACCTGGCACTGTGGGTAAGTGCCCGTGGGAGTGGATGGGGCTGGAGCAAAACATTCCTTTCTGCTTCTCCCAGAAGAAGGGACACAACCCACAGGGGTGGGAGACTCTCACCCAGAGCCAGCCACCAGCACGCAGTTTCTCCAAACCTCAGCATTGCCCAGGGAAAGGCAGTGACAGGGAGACATGATGGGGAGAGGCATCATCCAGCCACAGGCAGCCCATGGTGACTGGTCCGACCACTCTGCTCCTCACAGAAAACCTTGGCAAGGTGTCGGGAGCAGGGATGAGACACAGGGCTATGGACATGTGATGCAGGTGGCCGAGGGAGAGCAACATGGAAATGCAGAAGTTGAAAACAAGAAAGAATATTTTCTTCTTTCTCCTGAAAATGTGCACTGGTAGAGACATCACCTCCTGATGGAGGGTGACATCAGCAAGAGGCAGATTGTGACATCACCAAGCACTGGATTGTGACATCTCACCCCTCACTGCTTATATAAGGACGTGGGCAGAGCCAGCACCAGCCTGGCTCTGGCCTGAACTTCTACTGAGTGTGACTGTGAGGTGTGGAAGACTGAGCCAGGTTTCTCTGGTGCCTGTTCTTGGCAGGTCCCAGTGCCAGTCCCAGAGCAACCAGCAGTGTTTCCCCAGCCCTGTCTGGTTGGGGCAGCTGGGCCCTGGGGGTGCTTGCAGCACTGATGGGAAATGTCCTCTGGGTTGGACATGGGCAGGTGATGGGACTTTAGGGAGGTGGGAGGGTGTCCTTCTCCTTCCTCCCTTCTCCTGCAGTGTGTGACACCAGCGAAGGAGCTGATCCTCAGCTCTCCCCAACGCACTGCAGAAGCCAAACATGGCCACAGAAACAGATGGCAACTGTGCCATCTGCCAGGATACCTGGGATGATGTGGCTTCTACTCTGCCCTGTGGCCACCATTTCTGCCGGGGCTGCATCCTGCGGTGGGCACAGACAAATCCATCATGCCCACTCTGCAGAGGAACAATAGAGACTGTCAGGTTTTCTGATGATGCAGGTGACTATCTGGAGATAGTCATCACAGCCCCTGAGCCGCTGCCAGGGAGAGCTCCTGGCGGCCAGGACGAGAACAGCGCCCTTCCCCCTGTGCCACCCCATCCCTCTTCTCCTCAAGAGGCACCAGCCCGAGCTGTGGGTGGTGTCCTGCCCGAGGTCTGGGCACAACTTTTCCGTCGACGTAGGGATCTCCTGGAGCCCGTGCGGGCCTGGCTGAACCAGAGGATGGACACCATGTACAGGGAGCAGTGGTGGCTGGCAAGGAGCACACAGAGTGCCATCCTGCATGCTCTCTGTGTGTATGGGCCAGACCAGGAGCTCATGATCCAGAGTTTGCAGGGTGTCCTGGAAGAACACACAGTGACACTGGTCCAGAGCACCATCGACATCATTGTGAGCCACTGCAGCGAGGGGGCCCAGAGGCTGCTGCGCTCCCACGCTGCCGCGGATGAGGATGACAGCCCAGCAGCCAGCAGCAGCTCCAGCAGCTCCAGTTCCAGCAGCAGCTCCAGCTCCTCCAGCTTCTCCAGCCCCAACAACCCCAGCTCCTCCAGCCCAAACAGCCCCAGCTCCCTCAGCCCCAACAGCCCCAGCTCCAGCTCCTCCAGCTCTCGGACATGGACCCTAGCCAGCAGCCCTGAATTCTCCGTGGAGGAGGAAGAGGAAGCTGCCACAACAGACGCCACCCCTGCCAGGGGTCACAGCCAGCCCCCAGCTGTGCCCGTGTCCCCAGAGCAGGACCAGCCGCAGGAGGAGGCAGGTCCCTCTGCCCAGAGCACCAGCCACAGGCCCTCTGGTCCTACCCGAGGCGGGAACCGCTCACCTGGGCAGCTGCAGCGTCCCCTGAAGAAAAAGGCCCCTGACCCTGAGGACTCTCCCTGCCCCTGCAAGAGGCCCCCCCGCCAGTAGCACTAGCAAGGCTCTTTCAACCCTTTCTTTAAGAAAAAATAAATAAATTGTTGTTATTTCCCTCACACAGCCTCTGGGCTCTGCTTCCTCAGTCTTCTGGTGCCTTTGCCCTTCCCCTTGTGCCCCACCATGGCTGGCACCCATGTCCTGTGGGGCATGGCCATAGGCCCAGGGCCGTGTGGGCAGCACCTCTCCCACAGGAGACCTGCTGCAGCCAAACACCTGCAGGGCAGCAGATGCCAAAGGCAAAATGGGCAGCACGGGTAGCTGGTCTTGACACAGAATGATTTATGAATGCTCCACTCTGGATCTCTCTGCATGGCCGCTTGTCCCTCAAGAGAGTCAACAGCACTTCCCATTTTGGGATAAGCAGCAGCGCTGGAACTGGACATTCAACTGCAGCATCCCAATCTTTGAAAAAACCTAACCTTCTCCCCCAGCCAGGCTTCCAGCTGTTGCTCACTTGATCAATTCCCATGAACTGTCCCACAATAATGCAGAAGGCCCATAAGACTCTGCTTGGGGCCTGGTTGCACTGATTGAGACACAGTTTTATTTATTCCCACAGTTCTGTAGCTTCAATGATATGAAGGGGCTTTTGCTTGGTCAGCGATGAAGTGTCAGACCTCACCTTGCTGGCACAGTGCCCTTCCCAGTCTTCAGGATTCAGGTGGGGAGG
>VZRV01003003.1:0-22665 GCA_013398115.1 Falcunculus frontatus
AGTGGAGAAATACAGCACTACAGGAAGGGACTTTCTTCAGAACAACCTCCTGATCTTCATAAGACATTCATGCTAGTCTTCCTAATGACCTCTCTGTGCTAAGCTCTATTGGCAGAGCAAGGCTTGGGGAGCCATCAAGGGAAGGTGATGGTACGAATGTCCCTGCCTTTGTAAATGAAGTATCTCTCACAGAGATATCTCACAACACAGGGCTGCCAATGGTTGGTTTTCTGGCTCCTACGTCTCCTCGTCTTTTGGGGAAAGCTGAGGGTGCTAAGGGAACAGAGCCTGCAATGCATCCATCAGCTCAAAAGCAGGATTCAGTCCCAGAGGTAATCCTCTTCCTCTCGGAACTTTAACCTAAGGGAGCACAAAGGGGGAAAAAAATCATCTCGTGTTGGTCATTCACTTTGCTTAGCCTCACAAATATCACAGAAAGAGTGGCCCTCAGCAGGCAATGCTTTAGATCAGGAATAACTCCCATTCCAGCCATTGCTGGGGCTGTTTAGTCCTTGAGGTTTTTGATGTATTGAGGAAAGCCTCGACAACACAGACAACTGCAGTGAAGTAAGAGGCTGGCTCAAACGTTAATGACCCACTGATTCTTTGTGAGACAGAGAGATGATCATACTGTCTGCCTTGGCAAGACCTCTCCTTCCACCCTGCTTGGTAGGCATCCCTTCAATAACTGCAAGGGGCAGAGCTGGTCCCTCAAAACTTTCCTTCCCCCCCTCTCCCTGCTCCTATCCTTGTCATACACAGCAAGAATCAAAACCCGGTGACTTTGCTGGCATAGCAAAAGAAAAATCAATCTCCTTGTTGACCTGGTGAAAGGATGGTGGAGTACCTGAAGCTCTGCTTTCCCATCTCCAGATGT
Source organism: Falcunculus frontatus (assembly GCA_013398115.1). Lineage (NCBI taxonomy): Eukaryota > Metazoa > Chordata > Aves > Passeriformes > Falcunculus > Falcunculus frontatus. Next base: position 878 of record VZRV01003003.1, read on the forward strand.
CGCTTACACTGATAGGCAAATTTTCACGGAAGAAAGATAATAATCTGCAAGTGCTCTGTTGTAGTGTGGATTCATCTGTCCAACAGCAGCAGATAAAGGTGAAGGCAGCTCACTACCACACTCACTCAGGTGCAATAGTTTGCGTCTAGAGAAAGTTTTGCCATTTGGAAAAGAAAAGAAGTTAATTTGGAATGATGGAAAATGAGATAAAGCAGTGTAGGGAAAGGGGCAGCTTTGCACTGTGCAAGGCAAAATAACCTGGCACATTTTTACCTGTTTAGGTTGCTGTCACCAATAGGGCTTTTTATTCTCCTCAAGCCATGGAACACCTGTAGTGTAACCTCTCCTCCAGGGCTTGATAGCCAGAGGGTCACCTCAGTGAGCACATGGCAGAGGTCCCCGTGATGCTGAGCTTTGGCTGTGAGTCAGCTCAGGAACACGTGGGGTGTTGTGGGGCATCACGGAGATCTTGGCAGTGTCAGCTGCCCACCTGTCATTCCAGAGATGTTCAGCTGACAAAGGGTCACCCTCCAGTGCTGGGGTGCTTTATAAACGCTGCTGGAAGGTCTGGGAAAGACCTCAAAAGAAAAGGAGAAACGAAAAAAGAAAAAGGAAAAAAGGAAAAAAAAGAAAAAAGGAGAAAGACAGGAGGGAAAGGAGAGTTTGTTGTAACTAATCCCTGTTGCAAAATACCAAGGCTAGAACACCCCAAAATGTAGCGAAGACGCTCGGGAGCCCGCCGGGACCAGGTGCCGCCAGCGCTGCGCCGCCGCTCCCGCGGTGCAACACCGCCCTCTCACGGCTCCGCTGCTGCCAAAATCCAGCGTTTGCAGGGCAGCACAGGCAACTCTTGCCAAAAATCACGGGGTTACCCCCGCTACAGCGCTGACATCGCTGGGGGTGCACCCTGTTTTCCGCGGGAGCAGAGCGCCGCAGGGATCCAGCCACCCGCACCCCTCAGTCGCTGCCCGGCTGGAACTGGGATGGGTGGGTTGGATTCCTGCCCTGCAGCCACTTATCACTGACACAGGGGGACATGGATTCAGAGGGGGAGCTGATTACCCAGCCCTGGCTACACCCTGCGTCCACGCTGAGCTGAGTGATGCCACTTTCACACCAAGTTTGCACCCACATGAAAAGCCCAGAAGAGCACATCACCACATTGACTGTTGATGACACCTTGCATTCTCCTTTTGACTTCGTCACACAAACTGGAAAGAGATGGTTGTCCTTCTTAATATGGAAAAATTCCCATTGGTAGCATCGAGTCAGCTCTAAGCCCAGGTAAAGCAGATAGTTTCCCAGAGCAGGTGTCCTCGATAGATGGCAAGGCAGCAGGTTTGCTGCTGCAGACTCTTGGAAAAGCTGAGCTGGGTGATGCCCCAGCACCCTTGAGGATGGCTCAGGGTGTGTAGGCAGCAGACACGGTTGGGATGGAAGGAAATGAAGAAGAACAGTCTCCCTGTCCCTTCAGTTTGGCACTAAGAAGGGGTAAGAGGTCCCCAGGGCATTTCTCATCCCTCTTCCCCCACACCCCACACTGACCACAGAGTCCAAACCCTGCTTTGGCTGTGCCACAGAGGGCGGGAAGGTTGCTCTTCTTTTCAGCTCATTCACATAACTCTGGCCCAGGCATATCAACTGTGCCTGTACCAAATGGGGCATTTTCAGTTTACATGTGCTAGACATCACCCTCTTGCATCCCCTGCGGGAAGCTGTGCCTGCTGAGGTCCAGTCTTGCAGCTCTCCTCTGAATAAGCAATTCCTGGATTAACACACCCTGGGCATCTCAAGCATTTTTATCCACCCACTTTCCACCCCCCCACCCCTCAAAAATGCAAGATGCTACTAAAAATGGACAGTGCATCCACTTCTGTCTGAGCTGGAAATACAACTGGCAGGTACAAATGTGAGCTATACTTGCATTCTGGCAGCCTAACAGTAACCCAGAAAGTTTCAGTCTATCCACTCCAGTTTTCTCCTGATCTGCCTCTCACTGAACAACTTTGACCCTCAACATTTACCTTCCTCTCGCAGACTTGTGGCCTCCAGCCCTGTTCCTTTTCTCCTCAGCTGCCATCACTGTCCTGCTCCTCAGTGGTTCTGACAGGATGGTGCTTAAACCATGTCTCAGCTGAGCATCACCAGTGGGTTGAGGACCAAGGCCTGGCAAAGCAGGAAAAATTACCAGCATGTGTTTGCTAAGAGATCAAGATCTCCAGGACTTATCCCTGGTAAGAAAAATAAATGGCAAGTGAAGAAGTTAAAAGGTGATGCTGCACCGCTCAGGGTTTTGTTCAATATTAGCTGCAATGCTAGTGCGTGGTGTACTGCCAGTGGCAAGTAAATAGACTAAACTTTGTACAATAAATAGTCTGTTACTGAATATATACTTCTCAAATTAATCACTGGCACAAGCTACTGACGTAGTCTCAAGCCAAGAGGCTTGAAATGGTTTTACAGAGGCAACCAGTCTTGATCTTCGCTGACTGCAGAGTCCTCCCGCTCTTGTTTCTTCCAATAAAACCTATTTTGCAGATGCAATTATTCAGTGGCTGGGGTTAACTCAATGCTCTGAAGGATGAAGGTAAGGTAATCAACTATATTCATCTTGGTATTTCTTTTGCATGCTCTGGGATTATAATTACAAGATAAAATATTATTGCATGAGGCTGATATTTAACAAGGTATCAGCCAAGGGGACAGGACTTTAAATGCATGGGGATACTGTGCTGAGAGTGGGACTGTTGGGGAGCCCCAGATAAGATGCCAGGTTTATAGTAGTTGATTTCATAATCTCTGCTAAGATGTGCCACATCCCTGGCTGTCAATGTCATTCCCATCACCACAGGGTTTCCCCCCCCTCCCACAGGCTGGAAAGAAACTGGCCCTTACCTTCTTCCTCACTCTGTCCTCCCCACCAGAGTCTGATCCAGAGTCCAATGGTCCTGCTAATGAGAGCGCTCACAGTGGGAATATGGACACTGCCTGCAGCCTGGGATGCAGCTAGCCTGGGATGAGCCTGTGCATCCTTACTGCAGAGGACTTGTTTTCAGGCACCAAATTCCCTTTTGTCATCAAAAATGGAGGTTTGAAGAGCAGCACCCCAAAGGATGGTTTGTCTCTTTGGTGTCACACATAGGTACTGCAGCCCCCTGAAATGAGCCCCCCTTCATCAGTCACACTGTCCCAAATCATCCCTCAGCCTGAATTCACCTGCCTGCCCCACTGCTTGCCTTCTGGAATTTGATATTGCCCTTGGCCTCCTGCACAAACACGGCCAGGAAAGGTTCTTGTCTCGTGGCTCTCAGACTAATTACACAGAGGTGAGGGGTGGGCGGTTCAGGACACAGTGCCAGGTTCCACAGGGACTGGCAGAACAAATGTCAGCACAGAGCTGTAAGGCCAGCATGGAAATCAAGAGCATTCATAGGGGCAGGAGAAAGTCTACATATGCAATATCTGCACTCGTTGTGGACATCATCTGTCCCTCTATTAATATTGAATCAGACATTAAAAAAGATAAAATTGCTAGTTTTGGTGAAAACTGCAGATCTCCAAAATAGCTTCGGGTCAGGAGAGAGGGATTTTGCAAACTGTAAGGATTTTCAGCAAAGGCCTTGCCCCAGTCCTACCTGGGATGCTCTTGCCCAGCACTGGGAAAGGGCTCCCATCTGCATGGCAGCAGGAATGCAGCCTGGGGGAGATGACAATGCTGGACTTTCCCACTAGCAGGGAAATTCACTGCTCCGCTGGGAGATTTCCCATGGGGAAAGGAAGGGTTAGAAATGCTTTAGAAGTACAAAAAGGGATTATAGTGTCCAATCCCTGTGTTTAATCTAAGTGGCTCTTCAATTTATACTTGTCGCCTACTCTTTGTAAAATTCTTGGCATTCCCAGTGTTTGCCTTTTTCTATAGCTCCAGTTAAAGCTCATAAAATGTTCAGAGGCATTTCTAACTCTGGAGATACCAGACCACGCTGTCTCAGTGACACCAATCAAGTGCTATGCTCCAAGGTTTCCTCAGCAGTACCCTCCTGGCAGACAAATCTCAGTCTTCAGTTAACCCAGAGAAAGGTCAGCCAAGCCATCAAACGTTTCAAAGCACAATTAAGACCCCAAATGAGTGAAGTTAAAGTTTAATGATGAAACTTCACTGCCAGTTGATGCTCAGTGATTACAAGGGTCACTTGAAATACCATCAGCAGAACCACCACGTGTCAGGAACCTGTCCCTGCTGATAGGCATTAGTGAATTTTTTGGCAAGGCAAACAGCCTTGCTGTAATATGATTGCTGCCATTAAAAAAAAAATATTTTTTTAAAAAAAGCCATTCAGGCTGTAGGTGACAGAGATAGAAGCTGCTTTGAGTCTGAAAAGCTGAAGAATTTAAAGGTGAGGTGTTTGAATTCCCTGAAAAGAATTCAGCTCCCATACAAGTGTGGTTGACCAGAAAAAGTCAGAAATTAACTCTCCATCCCAAGAATATGGCATTTAAAGATAAATCGAAGGCCCAAAGGGACAAAAAAGGTCACAACATAGTCTTATTCAAAAGTACCAAATAATTTCTTTCATTAGAAAGCTGAAATTTTATACATAAAATCCTATTTCCCTATGTTATGAAATTTTTGCAACATCCTATACTTCAGGTTAAAACAAAAGGAAGCACAAAGTCAAAACTAAATTACAGAAAGTTCAAGCCAAGCTTTTCAACATCAGAATGAACAGGTAACAAATGAAAATTTGCATCTGATCTGTAGGTTACATCTACATTCCTTCATTGTGTTGGATTTGAACAAAGCCCATCTTTTCCAATAGCAAAACATTTCCCGGGAACCTCTCCACTGCCATCCTACCCATGCCTGAGTAGGCTTTACTCCAGAGGAATGTCACTGAACACTGTGGTATGAGGAAGGGTGGAAAAGCAAAGGATGAAGGGAGACTTTAAACTAGGGACTATCAGTTTGAAAAAGGAAGGGCAAACCCAACTTCAGGCTTTTCCTGTCCTGTCTAAAGAAATGGCATCAGGAAAATCACCAGCAGCCATGTCAAAAAATTCACTTCAAGAGCCAACAGTGAAGCCAAAAGGAAATTTGAGCTTTGCTAACACTTTCTATTGATGGGAAGTGGGTAAAATGCCATTGCAGACAGTCGAGGTTTGCCCCTTTTTAGTGAGACAAGAATCTGGCTAATCGATTTCACGTTCTCACATACGTATTTAAAAAATTATAATTCTCAGCTCAAATGCCACCTTGATATATTAGCTTTCTACTTTCATTATATTCATCTTCTTTTTTGGTGCAGGATATGAATGTGTAATCTAAGTCATAACAAAGGTTTCTCTGTGGTAGTAAGAGGTGTCATTATCAGACATTACATGGCAGTTTATAATGCCAGTGGAATAATTTTGCATCAATGTTACAACGAAATTCTTGATAGAGAAAGATGTTATGGGAAGTAATTACTTCTCTCCCCCCACTAGCTATTAAACTTTAATAACTCAGATATGATTTCAGGTTTCCTAAAAGGCTGGCATAGAACTTCATTCTGTAATTCCTATATTTTAGTGGCCAGAATAAAACAAAGGTATCTAGAACATACTCTTTCATTTAGACAACAGGAGATGCAAATTAAATACAAAATGCGTTATTCATGGTAGATTGAAAGAAATCCTGAATTTAGATCCCAGATACCAAATCTCATCAGCCCGTCTGCTGGCTAATCCCATAAATATAGTTATTTAGACTAGAAACTGCAAATGACATATAACAGCAGAGATAGGAAGATAAATCTGGGAGATACTTAATGGATTATAAAAAAATGAGCAAGAAATGCCCTATAATTATTCCACACTGTTGAGCTGGTTTCTTAGCCGATTTAAAGGCTTAACTGCCTCCTCTGGAGAAATAAGAAGAGCTGACTATTGGTACATATACATGTTTTAATAGACCACTCACTGTGGCTCCCAGCCTGTGCTATGGGCTCGCATTTCTGCTTCTGTTGTCCCATAAGCACAGTATGGCAGGAGCAAAGTGAAGGATCTCTGTACTGTTGCAACCATGAAGTCTGATAAAACTTTTTTTAGGAAAGCATCCACCCAAAACCAACTTGGCTCCATTCATTTTTGTTCCTGAAAACACCAGAGTCACCTGTAGAAATAACACATGAGTTAATATTTTCCTCGCTGGTTTCTGAACATGGAAACTTCGGACAAATATTTTTGTTCGGAGTTGGGGTTTTTTTTCTTTTTTAGAAGACATTTAAGTTGGTACATTATCAGTCTGAACATGAATTTCAAATGCTTTCTTTATGATCTGGGGTTCTTGCAGGGGCAGAATAATGCATTTTTAACTGGTCCAGTCACCAAAGCCTGACCTACGGAAATGAGCCCTGCAGCACTCACTGCATTTTTGCTCCCCCTTGGTGGCCTTAGCTGTGCATGTCTGCACTATTCATCTCGCAGAATGACTGAAAAAAAATCTGATCAAGCATTAAGAAGAAAGGGGAATGGGGTTAAGGGCATGAGGGGGCAGTGGTAGCAAAGCTAACCAGAGCTTTCCTCTGTCATTTTCATAATGGCCTAGAAATTGCTACCACAAATAATAATAATTTTAAATGCCAGTTAAAAATCAGTAGGCAGCCCTGGTTTAAGAAGATAGAAAAAAGAAGCATAAGAAATGGGAAAGTAAGAAGTTTTAAAAATCCACTTGGCAAGAATAGCATTTTAAGCAGACTTTGCACAGACTTCGTTCTTTGTAGTGGGGAAAAATGGTCAAATATAGGGGATAACCATGTTTAAGGGTTTGTTTGGTTGTGGTTTGGGGTTTTTGGTTGGGGTTTTTTGTGTTGAAGGGTAGCCTAAAGAATGAAGCCACAGAGAGGAAGGAGTCCTGTTGCCAGGAATTGCTAATTCCTTTAAGTTTTTGTCCTTGGGCACTGTGGGTCTTTGAGATTCTTTGAAAGCATTTGCTGGAAGTCATCATTAAAACAGATCGTCATAAACAGAAGGAAATAAATAATTCTAAGGACCTGTATAATAATAAAGGCATAAAATGTTAAGTAACTTATTTTGCAGCTCTGGTGACAGCAGGAGTCCATCAGCTGGAAATTGAAAAAGGAAAACCTCTGATGGCTCAGCAGGGATCTGTAGGCTGCCTATGGACCACCAGCATGAGACTGCTACAAAAAAGACAAAAGACCCTCCAAAAGAGATCAGGAGACATTTTTTCAGAGGAGATAGGGGAGTACTGAAAGTCATGGTGAGATAGTTCACTTGAAGGAGTTGGTTCTGTCAGCTGGTGTTTAGTTCAACTTCTCCTTCTGTCTCCTGGAGAAAGGCGTGATTAGCAATGGCTCAAGAGCATGCCAGTCTAGATGGGCCCAAATATGTCAAGTCTGAACTTAGAAACATTAATATAATACCCATAATATACTGCAGTCCATAATATTATTGAGCAGTTAAATACAGCCCAGGAGGCCCAAAGCTGAAGTCTCGGAGCATGGTTGGTTGCTTTGTTCTAGGCACTAGATGTCAGTGTTTTACCTACACTTAGAGAAATTTCCAGTCACTGGGAATGCAGAGGTAACAATAAATAAACAAACAAACAAACAATCAAATAAATAAATAAACAGTGTAAAGCATCTACAGTACCAAAGCCCCATCTGAACATCAGCAAACCTCTCCTTCTCTCAGGTGCCCAAAAGGAAGTCGAACTTTCCCTTCTACACAGTTTGTTCATACCCAGAAACATTAGTTTAAAGAAGAGCTGAGTCAAACACATGCACAATATCAAAAGTACCTCCCAATATTATCAATAGTGTGGAGATATATATATATATTATATTATATTATATAAAATATTCCTGTGTTTGCTAAGAGCTGCTAACAGACCTGGCCAAGAAGTTTTAATATACAGTAGAAAACACACCCATTTCTTTGAAACTTCTTTTTCTACACTGTATAGCATTCATGAGGGTTTTTACCTGAAAAAGAAATCGAAAAAATGGGGTTTTTAGCTATTAGAAAAAGCTTCATCATTTTGTCAGAAGCAATTTTACTGAGTTCATAAACTGCTTTTAAGTTCAGGTAACAAAATGGGTTCAAACATATTTACAACATGAACTAAAGGTGGTATCTTCAACATTTGGTTCATGTCATCTTTCCTTTAGGTTTGAATTAGAAAAATCAAAAATTTCTCTAATCAAGCTATTAAGAAATATTGTACCCAGGGTTATTGTATTCCATCGTCATCTCAATATCAGATTAACAGTATGTTACATAGTTTAAAACACAGTCCTACCCCTACTCCTTGTGCACACACAGTTTGTGTGTGCAAAACACATCTAAAAAAAATCATTTACATTAGCACAAACACAGTTTAAATTAGCCCCTGCAAAGTCCTGAGATAACAATAACTGAAGGAATTAGGAGTTCCCGTTGCCTTCCAGGTGGTCCTGTCTCTGATGTATCACATTTCTGCTTCTCTCCCCAAATCCTCTTTGCTGCCATTCTTTCCCCAGCACAGGGCTGAAGGAGAGCATCCTCTCAACTCCCTCTTTGACCTCCCCAGATGCTCCCTGCTGGACAACCACAGCATGTTTTCCTTAGCCCTTCAGAGCACTTCTACATCAGAGTAAGTGAAGCAACTAAAACCAACAGACACAGTGAAAGATGAACACCATGTGCAAACTTAAAAGGTAGTTTCTGTGTTATCTTTTGTCCATCAATTTATGTATATGCTCTATCTCACTTTGCATATGTTCATTGAATGAGAAATTTTGCTCCACAAAATAAGTAAATCCCCTTCTTTTTTCCTCCAGCCTACCTATGCATTACAGTCAATAAGGAATTCCAAGTATGAGGTGGTGGCTGTACTCAACAGCAGCCTATGGGCCTTGGGGGAAAGGCAGGGGGTGCCTTTGCTACAGAAAGGTCAGTGTTAATCTTGTTATGTCACTGTTCATAAATGAAGTGTTGCAAAGGTTGCACAGATTCCAAGCAAGTCTGGAAAACTAAAAAACTTTACTAAAAGGAAAAAACACTCATATTTGAAATAAAATCTAAGGCTAAGTTGCCCTCTAGAAGAATAAATCAGAGACCTTTGCACTTCAAATAATAACACAGCCAAATACAATGCTACATTTATGACTTATTTTTAGACAAAGCCTGGGCAAAATGAAAAAAAAAATACAATTTTCTGGTCTATTTCCTGAAGAATAAGAAAAAAACCCAGAAAATAAAGCCAAAATGAAACTATCGGTGACCATCTAATGATCCATCCTTTCCCAAATGCTGAAAAGTCATTAGTGTTGCCTCAGCCTGAAGAGTCCGTGTGTTAAATCAGTGTGGTATGAACAAGTCAAAGCAAATCTAATTGCTGTGGGCTACGTTACATCCCAACATGTGCTGAGGAAGATTGGCATCTGCTACTCACGATTAGCGGGGAGATTTTCAGGGACGAAAGCATCTGTCAGGCAGACCCAGGATCAACAGGATGGAGCACAGGCAAGGAAACAGGAATTTCCTCCCTTTTTAACACGAAGCACAGCTTCTTATTTAAAAACCTTTTCACACATTGGAGTGGTTTCTCCAGAGAAAGAGATGGAAAGCACAGTGGATCACGGCTTTCAGAGCCCAGTGTCCCACTGTCACAGCAGGTGAATGGAGATCTCTCCCAGATGTCTTTTGTTCTGCCTCTTTAACAATGGCTCAGAGGGTCACTGTTAATATAGATTTGAAGGAAGGATAATACAAATTGACATTTCTACTGTTGATTGGCTGGAAGCAATAAATCAAACAATCAACCATAAATCAACTTTATAGCACAGGACAAAACATCAATTTGTTGTGGTGAAATCCAGTCTCTGTTGAAAAGCCAAGTGAGCTTACTGGGAGAGAAAGGAGAGCCAGCAGACAGACACTGCAAGAGTTTAACAATCCACAACAAGTTTATTTTTAAACTGTGTTGGGAGCACTTGTCAGCACCGGTTGTGTGGTTTGCCATGGCCACAGCTCCTGATGCCATCAAAAAACACCCCATCAGAACAAAGTGGTGCCGAAGGAAAACTGTGACTGTGGCAGCCTTTCGCTCTCCAAAGCAGAAGCACCCAAACCTGTCACGTCTTGTGACTGAGACATCAGCCATGAACCTTTGGTTTGCAGCTACTGCTACCAGGCAGAGCAGAATGGATCTGTGTACTGCAGGCTATTCACTCCTCAAACTTCTCCTTATAGTCAGGCTAGTTTGGACAGGATACAACTGATCAAGAGCCCTCAGACATCCCACTGTTGTCTAAAGACATTGTTCATAAAAAGTCTCCTTGTTTGGAGACCACAAAAGCATAGAAGAAATATGAGCTGCAAGGCCTCCCTATCAGAAGCAGACAGAAATCAGTGACAGGTAGGTCAGCCCCAGGGTTTCCCTCCTTTTAAAGTGTTGTTCATGATTCAGCTACAGTTTCCAACAAATAGAAAGTATTTGCCTTCTTGCCTGGTCTCCAGTAAACCAGTGACAGAACAATTACTGAGACTCAAAGGGCTGGTTCTCAATCAGTCCATATAAAGTAATTAACAGGTGTGATTTCAGCCAACTGCCACATACTTGCTAGTGTTTTATGTTTATATTTTACCTTTAAATCCCCTTTCTATCACATTCAACAGCATCTCTCTTTGTAGCAGAACTTCAGAAAAGGGTCACTTGCCACTGAGCCACATCTACATAACACTGGATGAGCAGCCAATTTTTCATCTGCACGGTAGCAAAAGAAATAAATCTTCCTGTCATTAAACCTTTCTGCTGAAGAACCTCCCACCACTAACACAGAGAAGGCAGCAGAGGTAAAGGATGATGAGTCAGGAATAGCTGGTGTGGGCTTAAAATGGGGTGGGAATGGGACAGTTTACAAGTCTGAGGTAACAGTCAGTACTTGGAAAGTTTTTTATTTGCTTTATATTCAATCACAAATTGACTGCAGAGTCTGAGATTCTGCTACTGTTTGGACTGGGGGAATTTCTGTTCACTCTTTTATCACTCATCTTACTACCAGACCTTCAAACATTCATGTGATCATGTAAATTTTAAGACAACTTGAACATAAACAATTTTATGCTGAAGCAGTTCTGTATTTGAGCAAATTTTCAACCATTTGAATGGGACAAAATGAGGATGCAGACACAGAGGTTGTTCAGGATTTGAAGCAATATCCTTGTCCCATGCTCACACATGTATGCCCAAAGCAGCCCAGGAGCCCAGCTGCAAAGGTTCCCTTCCTGAGAAGGATTAAAACCAACTCCTCAGAGCATCATATTGACATCCATCAATTTACTATCAACTATTATTTGTTAGCTCTAAGAGAACCATGAAGTTTCTCATTTCTCTCATCACTGGCACTAGCAAATTCAGAAAAAAAATCAGCATATTCTAGGTTCTCCGTCTGGATCTGTAAGTCTTCTGAGGAACAGGGAGCAGTCTTTGGTGCCTTTTGGTGTCTGGGACAAGTAATTTGCTAACAGTCCTCAGAGCTACACATCAGAGTCCTACAGTGAAGGCAAATGTTCTTGGGTTTCTGATGGGGTTTTGTCAGACTATGTTGTGAACTATAATTAACTTTGAAGAAAACAGAATGGATAATTCCATGCCCCGTTAAACTCATAATTTCTTTCTGCATTTCTGGACTTGGGCAACATTGTTCCTATCCCTGCTCAGCCTTCTACAGCCTCACATCCATTAATGTAGAGCAGAGTTAATTAAATACAAACGTTCTCGTCAAAGTGCTGACTAAGGTGTGTCAAATCCTGTCTCCTCAGATGCCATAAAGGGACAATTAAGTTATCTAAACACTTCCAGAAAGTGTGGCAACACACCACAAATCACAGCAGTGTGAAAAGGCACTCGTGGTGCTCATATCCACAAGTTCCCAGTCCTCCTGGAAGCCTCACTGGGGTGTCTCTGTAGAATCTGGTTTGGGCTCGGTCCCCTCAACAGCATCAAGCCACACCATTTCTGCCCACCTTTGAGGCTGACAAGAAACAGAAGAGAAGTCTGTATCCTCATAGTGTAAGAAAGATCTTGTACCAGGTAAAGAGATGTTTCCCCTTTCACAGCTGCACCTTCTGAGCAGGCTGCCAGGAAAAGCCAGGTCCGTATCAGCTCATCCACTTCTGCTGAAGGGGCCCCTAGGGGAAGGCAAAAATTCAAGAGCTGAAGGACAGACATTTCAGAGGATCATATAAAAAAAAGACAGAAAGCCTTAGGTCACGGCCAAGGAAAGGTCCCCTAGCTTAAAACTCACACAGACAACTAAGAACAAACAACCCCACCTGCTCCTTTCATCCACACATGACATTTCCCATCAGGTAATTTTCAAATCACTTTCACTTGCAATCAGCTCCCAGTCAGGAGTCCTGGCCATCCCTCTCCTCCTACCAGAGGTCTCACATCATCTTAGGATCACAGGATCCTTTGAGTTGGGAGAGACCCTTGAGATCATTGAGTCCAGCACTGCCAGGTCCACCACTAAACCATGTCTCCAAGTGCCACATCCACACATCTTGTTGCATGGCAGGTCAGTAAGGGCCATGTGAAGCTTTCTGAAGCATCACTGGGTTCCTTGTTCCTTGTCATTCTCCTGGGTAGAATGACACTTCAGGAGATTTAATGGGAAACAGAAAGTACCTCTGGTAGTGTAAGAAAAATGCTATTGAAAGAGAAGGCCAAAAGAAGAAACCTTGAGAATGTCATTCATTGAAATGGCAGAGGTGATGAGCAGCAAACTCAAATTCTTCAGCATGAGAAATTTCAGTGAGACGGCTGTGAGCCCTGCTTTGGGCTCCCAGAAACTCTCCAGCAGTTCTGCAAGGTGCTCAGGAGTGCTCCTGGCAGGAGGATGTGATTTTTCCAAATACCTGGAAAGGAAGGCAGCTGTAACCCATTTAAATCACATGAGCAGCTGTTAGCCTCCTTAGTGGGGAGCCAGGGGTGCCTCTCCAGCAGGTGACTGCACCTGAGAAACTTCTCAATTCTTACAGGGAAATGCCACAAAAGATTTAGGGTCTTAGTCCCAGGAAAATTAACCCACACCTCCTGTTTGCCAGAAAAATGCACAGTGAAGGGGGTTTTCTATAAACCTTGTGCATTGCTACTGAGTCAGTGAATGCCAGGAAATTTTACCAGCCTTTGCTCCTGAGTATATGTTTGGACCCAAAATTAGCCACAAATCTCCTCTGGTCCCACTTTGCACTCAGCTCCCTTGGAAAACAGGAGTAAGATTTCTGAAGTGGATTTACAGTTTCTCCCACAGTTGCCTCTTTCACTTTATATGAACACCTTAAAACACGTTTCTGAGCATGTTTATAAGAACAGACACCACATGACCTGAGAGCAAAACCACTTCCTAGGATTTTCTGTTTGATAATGATGGAGACAGCTCCCCCAACTGAAGGCACATGCTGGTTTTTTTGCTACTTCATGCCAACCTTGATCTTCTTTTACCCCTTGTGTAGAGGGGGCATGTTAACTCTGTGTTCACAGACTTGGAAACCACATCATGGTGTTTTCTCCTGCCACTCATCATTGAGCTAGTTTTTAGCTGAAAATATTAATCCAAAAAGTGCATCCTCACTGTAATCATATATTTTCACATCTGAATAGCAACTATCACTTCTGAAAGTTGTTTCAAGGCTCCTTTTCATTTCCAGGGGTGATTTTCTAGTTCTTCCAGGCTGTCTTTCCTACCCTCCTGGAGCTACACATGTTAGCTTGCCTGTCTCATCTCCTTGGGTTCAACAAGAATTTCATGTCCAAACCCTGACAGTCAAATTGAAAATCTCGTGTCCTCTTCCCACTCCCAAAGTCAACACGGCCCATGAAACCTCACAGAAGGAGCAACTGGGAGCATAATTCTCCTTTGAGAGCCCCTCTCTCCATCTGAAATGGATAGCCTATCTTGTCAGAATTTGAGAACAAATATTTTTCCCTCCAAGAGCCTGGGCAGCCTTTGTAGGTAACAAATAGACGGACCTGCTGGCAGGCAACCATATAAATGACTATTATAGCAGCATCCCATACACCCCTTGTAATAGAGCCTCTCAAAAAGGCTTTGTTTTTTACATCATTTCACACCATCTGACATAAGAGTCATTCCTGGTGCTATTTTTAGTAAACTAATCTGTGTTTGGAGGCAATTTTCCCCCTCAAATATTTCTGGGTGTTTGACAACCAACACGGTCCCCACAAGCTGATCGTTTGTCATCCTTCACCAGAGAAGGTCACTTGTGACCATTTTAGCACCTCCCAGTACTTAACTCTCATGAAGAAATTATGGTCCTTATTGAAGTTCAGTAAATAAGTTGTCATTAAGTTTCCAAGACGAGTTATTCCGGACTATTGGTTCCATATTAGGTCACAGGAAATAAATGACACCTGGTTGGATTTAGGAGCGTGCTGAGGTGCCAAGGAGCAGGATAAGCCTGTGAGAAACCAGGTTCTCCTGGATCCATGGCACATAGTGCCACTGAGTTCATGTGCTAGGGTGAACACCACTAGGAATCATGCCTTGGAATATGTTCTGTTTTCTCTAAGCACTACAGCTAACAAGAACAGAATAATTCAGGAATTCAGCATAACCTGGTTTATAGCAAGGCAATGGGGCATGGCTGGATTGGGTCCATGTTTGTACTCCCAGCCAAAGCATGTCACACTCTTAGAAGAGAATTTCTTGCTTCGCATCATTTCGTTGTCAAAAATCACTAGAAAGGTTCCAAAAAATATTTGCTGTGGCCTCTACAAACCTCTGTCCCTCAGGAGCAGAGCTTCTCTCTTGGGCCATCAAGTGGCACTAACTCCCAGGAATGGGATTTCACATTGCTACCCAGACCTTTAGAGATACTTTGAGACCTATCTAGTCCTGGAGAGACAGAATCCAGATGGAGGATCTGGAAGTATCTGTAGCAAAACTGACACAGAAAGCACAGCTGCTGGGTACCAGTGGGTGTGGATCTGCCCCAGCCCAGATGGGATGGACATGGGATACAGCAAATTCTGGTCTGCTCCATGGCATAGCTCTGTAAACACAGCTCTGGCATCTGGTCTTGAAAAGCAATCATTTAAACCTCTGCAAAGCTCCTGCCATTGTACTTCAGCCAGTCATGGTAACTGGAAAAAGTTCCTAAATTATAGCTCGGCTGCTTCAGAATGATGGCATAACCCACCTTGATTTACCGCCCTGGAGCAAACCTTAAAGGTTTGATGTTCTTGCAGTCCTTCAAATCTCACCATTAGAGTCTCCATCCTATTTATCCTCTGAGTTTGTCTAGCAACTGGAAGAAGTACTTGGACTATTTCTGAGCATTATTTCATGTGGTGCAAGAGAAACTGGTCCTGTAGCTATAATGAGATTACTTCTTGCCAAGGACCCTGTGTAAAACATCAATGGGACTTGCTTTTATTCTTAAGAAATTCCCATTTTACTTCTTTTCCTGCATCCAAAACCACGGATCATTTTAAATACCCACATTTAACTTGTATACATTTTTTTTCAGGATTTTAATAGGATTTGTCATCATCTGTAAAGCACCATGAAATGTAATATTTTCCCCAGAACAGGGTGTGAAATTTGTCTACCTTATCAGCAGTTTGTGTACAACTTGCTTCTTGGATTAAGTGTTTGACTCACTGAATACCTTCTTCTTACACTAAGTCTATCCAGTTGGTATGTCAGGAAATACATGGTTCTTTTTTCTTTCACTAATGGTAGTCGTAGCCTCAGAAGGGATACATGGCATTTTATTGTGCATGCATATGTTTATGCCTAATTGCTGGAGCTTAAGGAAGAACATTACGTCTAATTCCCTGCCTGAGTGGCTTTATTGCACTTGTGGCACAAGCACACAGCTACAATAGGAGCCTTGTATACAGCTCAAGATCCTGAAGATGTACAAACCAGGGGGAGAAATGGTCCCTGCTCATGGATTTCATGAACAAAGGAAAAATAAGGACAGTGACTGGTACAGACTAGGAGTTCCACATCAGCATCTGTGACCAGGAGCAATGTCAGAGCACCAGTAACCTGTAAATAGCAGATTTCCCCCACCCAGAAGATCCCCAAATGCAAACTATGGGGTTATTTCTAGGTTTGGGGTTTGTTCTTCTTCTGAAAGAGCAACTTCCAGGAAAAAGAAAAAAAAAGAAGAAAAAAAACGAAAAAAAACCCCCAACCAAACCCAAAGTGTGTTCTGATGATTGCCCCAGACTATAATTTAGTCTTGTACCTGCAAGTTTCAGGTTTTGTTCAAGTACATAATGGTGTGGTGGAATGCTTCCCAGCAGTCCCCCAAAACATTCTCTGTAATAACAGAGAGATCATTTATTGGAGAGAATGAGCAGATTCTTGCATAAGCCTCTTTTGTATGAGAAGTTTCAAGGATATGAAAGCAGCAATTATTCTCACCTTGGCTAATACAATTAAGAAATTCTGAAGTACTGAGAAAACTGTGGAGCAATTAGACTTTGAACACCACCTAGCTATGAATTGTCATTTGCCAGCGAGCTATAGTTAGATCAAATTAAATCAGAGATGAGGGGAATGATCTGAAAGCAGTCAAAGGCAGTGGGGCAGGGTTTTCACTGCAGTTTGTTACAGAGCTGGATCCAAACTCTGTCAGCCATGACCATGAGTTATAAGCACTTTGACAGTTTTTAGAGAACTAATCAGGTTTTTTTTGCTAACTTAGGCAGAAAGATTACATTATTTTAGTGATAACTGCAGAACTAATTCTACTCCCAGTCCAAAGTAAAAATGTCTTAGGTAATAGGAAAAGTGCTGCTTAACTTCAATCTCTCATGCTGACTCCAGCTTTTGTGAAAGAAGAGGCTGGTTCGAACAGGAGGATCAAAATGTGAACAATTTGCCTTTGATATGAGGTAGAAGAAGCCCTTGCAGGATTACTGCAGCTTAAATGTCATCATTAAGAAACAAAGCAGTCCTTGGATAAGTGCTGCATTGGCTTTAAGGCAAAGATACGGACTGCAGAAGAGCACAGGCAAGAGCATGTGTCCAGAAAACAGGACCCAGGAGAAAAGAGTGGAAGATCAGACCAGAGGAAGAGGAGAAAATATAAAAATCACTGCTATTGACAAGAAGGAAATGATTTCTTCAAGATGCTCATGAATGGTGGAAGTACCAAGAGGTTTAAGCTTACAGCAAGGAGATTGACGATGGTGATGAGAGGGAGAAACACCATGTGGCTGGGGAGGGTGAAGAGCCTTCTTCGGATCCATCCCTGGCAGATGTTTGATCTGACAGATTTTGCCTCAGCAGAGGCAAAATGGGTGGGTGACCCCTGAGAAGGCTGTGATTTCAGCATCCTCTTTCTTCTGAGCATGATGCTCTTGAATACTCTGAGAATTTCATTGTTTCTCCCGACACTGCCCGGAGTAAATCAAACCACCTTCCCCTGAACCCACTGAGCAGGACAGGGCTTTACAGGGGTGACCTAATTGTGGCCTTCCAGTACCTGAAGGAAACTGAAAGGAAAAGTGGGGCAAGACTATCTACAAGAGCCTGTACTGACAGAATACGGGGGAATGGGTTCAAATTAAAAAAGAGTAGGTTTAAATTAGATATTAGGAAAAAAATTGTTTACTGTGAGGGTGGTGAGGCACGGGTTGTCCAGGGAAGCTGTGGATGACCCATCCCTGGAAGTGTCCAAACCCAGGTTGGCCGAGGCTTGGAGCAATTTGGTCTTGTGGAAGGTGTCCCTGCCCATGGCAGGGGGGTGGAACGAGATGATATTTAAGGTCCCTTCCAGTCCAAACCAATCTTTTTTTTCTGTGATTCTGACCGGTCAGGTATTAACAGGGTCCTAACAAAGAAGATGACTGCAAGCAGCAGGGTTCATGGGAGTAGCAGGTTCATGTTTTATTCCTGCACTCAGACCTCTCCTGGCCTGTTGTGACTCAAATTGGCTCTCATATAGTCACAGAATTATTTGGGTTAGAAGGGACCTTGAAGATCACCTTGTTCTAAGCCCCTGCCATGGGCAGGGACACCTTCCACTAGACCAGGTTCCTCCAAGCCCCATCCAACCTTCAGTGACTCCTGCAGTTGGCACTGGGTAGCCCTGTACTCAGCAGTCTGAGGAGCTCAGCTCTTTCTCTTCTTTCTATTAAATTTCCCATCACTTACTCCTCTTATCACATAGTCAAGCTTTCTCGAGGGATAAAGCATGGGATAAAACTCTCGCCATGCTTCAAGCCCTTTGAAAAAGAATTTATATCCATGGTGTAAAACAAACAGTATTTCAAAATAGTTTTGAAAAGACAATTCAGTGAAAATCCGTATCAGTCCTGTCTTTCAGTTGGCTTAGTTATACTTGATTGCATTTGCTATAGCATGGATGCAATTTCAGATTTTGCTGGGGAGGTTCACAAATACAAAGCTCCCTGTGCAGGGTCACTCAGCACAGCCCCTGAAAGGATACCCCATCCAGAGGGGCAGAGCCCACCCAGGGGTTGCCCCTGCTGGCTCGGGATAGCTGTCTGTCCACCTGCTCCAAGGTCTACCAGCATGGACAGCTTGATCCTGTGCTAACTCCAACTTTCTTTGGAATGGAAACTTCTTTTTGTGCAGGGAGAACTCCAAGTATGGGGATATCCCTCCATCCAGATCCCTCACCCTGAGAGCTGCTGATGCTGTGCTCCTTTCCCAGCTCCCCTGGGATCTTGGTGGGTAACACAATTTGTGAAGAACATTACTTCGTCATCAGCAAGAGAGACCCAAGAAGTCTGCAAGTTTGTCCTGGATAATCTCCATCCTTATTAACAGCAGACTGACATAGACATTGATTCACCTGCAGTTAAATGGGTAAACTGTTTAATTTACAACAAGGGATTTATCTGGGACAGAAGGAAAATAATTTCATGCCTCACTGGTTTTCTGTGATCCCATTACACCAATGGATGATGCTTCCTTTATATCAATCAAATATGAAGTAGGGGGTTAGGAACTGAGGAGCAAAGAAGGGAATGCTCTTGAATTCCTGCCTAGGGAAGGATGGAGGATCTGGCCCAAGCTTAGTTTCACTGTTAAATATCTTCTTTCTCTTCCCAGAAATCTGAGGATCTACAGATTATAGTCACCACAGCCGACAAACCTGTAGCATCCAAGCAAAAAAAGGGCCCCTCAAGCATCTCCTTATTCGTGCTGCCTGAGAGTGAGGGCTCCAGACACTTCCAGGGGGTCCCCCTCCACTCCACAGAGCCACGCGTGGGTGGGCGGACAGGAGCAGAGCAGCGTGGAAGACAAAGGAAAGGCACTTCAGTAGCCTGAGGACTACCCACCTGCTCAAGCATCAAAGGCATGCTGCAGAGGGGAGGTGTGAGAGCTTTTCACAGGAGAGGCTGTCAAGATCTTTTTATAGATGGCAGTCGGCGTGCAGAGGCTGTGAGCGGGTTTGTCCTCCCGTGCAGTTGTACAAACAGCTCAGCAGTTGGTTCCACGAGCAGCAAAACGACTGAAATCTCCTCTTCTCTGCTTCGATGTGCTGCTAAAAGGGTTGGAAACTAATAAAAGGTGAACCTGTACCAGGAGCTGGTCCCTCCCTGGGGACTTACTCTGGAGAGTGTTCCTTCAGCCAGCATCTTCTCATAAGGCCTGGAGGAGCCATGAGATGGGACAGAAATCAGCCGAAGAGTTCAAGTCTGCCCAGAGAATGACCAAGTGGTTTCATACAGACACAAGACTTCTCTTTGTTCACAAAAATCGTACCACCAGCTGTTGCACAAATGCTGTACTCAGCAGACAACCTCTCTTTGATGTTAGCTGATGTATTATATGTTAACATAACACCATTTTGTGCATTGATTAGCAGAAAAAAAAATATCTATTTTAAGAGATTAAAATGAAAGAAATTAAAAATACACAAAGGGTTTCACACTTCAGTTATATTTGTAAGATGAACAGTGCCACCACCACCTTAAAACAGTTCACAAGCACTTCACCTGGCAAGTTTTTTACACTGCACCCCGATAGGCATCTCCTAAACAAGCAAGCCAGGGTCAGCCAAGCCCTTTTTTGTCCCACAACGCTCTGTGCACTTACTCACAGCTTTACTTCTTGCTCTCCTGTCTTCGTTCATTTATTTCCCTGCTGCACCTGCAGTCA
Organism: Falcunculus frontatus; assembly: GCA_013398115.1. Classification (NCBI taxonomy): domain Eukaryota; kingdom Metazoa; phylum Chordata; class Aves; order Passeriformes; genus Falcunculus; species Falcunculus frontatus. Next base: position 21,037 of record VZRV01003003.1, read on the forward strand.
CGAGAGCAAGACTGAGCACTTGTGGACCTCCCAGCACTGTTCTGAGGTGGCTCTTGAGCTGCTGTGAGTAAAAACACTGCAGATACTTCAATCTGCAGGTGCAAGGGAAAAAGAAAAATAATTAAAAAGAAGAAAAGGAAAGAATCACACCTGTCACCCATCCTCGCCCCCATCCACATAGGCATCGGAGATGACTGAGAGCAATCCAAGTGTCCTTCCCAGTTTCAGTGGAAAGGTTTTAGCCACCAGTGTGGGCAGAGTGAAGGCACAGTGTCGGCTTCTTCTCCATGCAAAGCTATTTCTACTATGAATCACTGTTTCCTGATTCAGCAGCAGCTGGGCTTTCTGTGTGCAGAGATTCAGCAAGAGAAGGTGACACAGCTAACTTCTGACGTGCTGCATCCCCAGTATGATTTCATCCAGTCTACCTTCTGGGGTAACCAAAAAAATCCCAGAATGGTTCGGGTTGGAAGGAACCTCAAAGCCCATCCAGTCCCACCCCCTGCCATGGGCAGGGACACCTTCCACTATCCCAGGTTGCTCCAAGCCCCATCCAACCTGGCCTTGTGCACTCCCGGGGATGGGGCAGCCACAGCTTCTCAAACATCCTCAGTGAAAACCAAGAGAGGAGGGAGCAGCCATGGCCATTGCTCCCCCTCTGCTTTGGCCAAGGCAGTGGGTCAGGCAGCCTCCAAAAAAGTTTCCAAACCAGGGTCTGATCCCAGTGCTGACTTGCAGCTCCATTACACAATGTCACCTTCATGCTGGGAAAGGTCCACAGAATTAAATACTAACCTCAAGGAGTTGATTTACAACCCGGGACATAGGCAGGAGTCCCTTGTCTTCTGCTCAGCACCTTTTACTCTGAGCTCCCCAAGATACTACAAATTAGATTATACAGACCTTTTTCCAGTCTAGCAGAGGAAGATTTAGAGCAGCAAATATATATCCACCTGGGTATATTTCTTAATATAATTTTTATTGCAGTACACACAAAGAGGACAACCTTGGTCTTCATTTTCAACCTGCCTGAGAAGATATTGATTCAGAAAAGGTTTTTCTGAGGTTTTTTTTCTGTGAAATCTCACCAGAATTGAGATGTGCTGTCACAATACTGAAAATGGCCTCTGGGAGATGAACATTCCCGTCAGACTCAGAGGACAAGCACAACTGTGCCTCCTTTCTGATGGAGACCAGCACCAAAGCCCAACACCACAACAAAAATCAAGGAATCTGATGGCTCCACAGGCAAGGTGCTGCACAAGCATCCAGATGAAAACAGCAGCCCTTGTCTTTGAGCTGTGACACTAGTTTTTGGACAAAACAGTGACTTTTCTGAAAATACTTTTATCACACATCTCCCATATCCTCAAGTCCTCTATTATTTCCTGCAGACCATGTTTTACCTTCCTGATCTACAGGCCAAGATTATTTAATCTGCTCCTGAAGCCAACAGCCTTGACTATGGGAGGCAACAAGCTCCTTCTGATCAGAATAGTTTGGAAAACCCAATGATGGAGCAGATTAAACCTTGCAGGTGGTTCAATACCCACAGCCAATTTCAGAAGTTGCTCCAAAGTGAATAAGAGGTCAGATAGGAACTTGTCAGGTTTTAAACTCATTTGGGGG
>VZRV01003003.1:22687-105323 GCA_013398115.1 Falcunculus frontatus
CTTCTTTCTGGTGGTCTATGAACAGCATGGGAAGGATTAATATTCCCTTAAAAATCCCATACCAAAGTCAGTGAGAAAACCCTCACAGACATGTAATGGCATGGCAGCTCTGTGGGCAGGTGGCCTGGGTACAATCCTGGCTTTCCTTTCAGTCTGGGTGCAACAGGCACCTCTATTACCACATGAAAGAGAGAAGCTGGCATCACAAACCACATAAAACCACAGCTGCTCATTTTTTTTCCTGCAGAGGTGCCCTGCCAGTAGCCCCATTTCTCAGCTGGAGGTGACCTGGAGGATGATGAACACAGCTCAATTGACTTTATTTTGTTCCCCAATAACTTATGTTGTATGAACTTCAGTTCTTGTGGAGGAGGAGCACAGTCCCAGCTGCAGTGGGCAGAGCTGTTCCTTCAGGCTTGGGGAATGGGACACTGAAGTCGAAGGCAGGAGCTGCTGCTCCTGAACCCTGTCAACCCTTCAATCCAGGCTGTCTAGTTGGGATCCTAAGGAGGACAGGAATGTAATCCTGGGCTCTATCAACTAATACACCTAAGCCTCAGGAATTAACTATAATTTACAAGTCTTTAAAGGAGCACACAAGAGGCCAAGCCTTTCAAAAGCACCCGAGGCTGTTCTGAACAAAGTCTCATTGACTTTGGGCAGCCATTCTGCTGCTACGTGCTGCAGGTGTCTCCAAATAGCCTTCCCAGAGACATAATGCAGCACAGGCCAGGCAGGAGCTGCTTTCTGCTCATGGTTACCTTCAGCACAGCAGCTGGATGCTGCAGGATTTCATGCAAAGGTTTTTCTCTATTTCTGACACATCTTGGAGCATGACCTTCCTCTGGCAAGCTCTGCAAGGAGGCACTGGTGTGGGCAAAGACAAAGTTTCAAAAAGAAATTCATCTACCACTGTTCCAAAACGGGCTGATTTGGCATGAATTCAGTATAAAAAGGGTCACAGTTCAACCAGGGTTACAGCTGAAGGGTCTCAAAAAGAACTGTCCATTTGGTGGGCTGGGCTGGCACCTCACAGAGGCTGCTCTTAGGCAGTCGTAAGGCACCAACTCAACCTGCTCTCAGACTTTGCTACTGCCTCTCCACTAGAAACCTTGAATTTTGAGTCCCAGAGTGCAAGTCAGGAGGAGTTTTGGTGTGAGAGTGGTGAGGCATGGGTACTATTGCCCTTGTTTTGGATAAAATGCTGGTCTGTATCTTCAAAGTGGGTCTTCAGCCACAGTGATCCTCAGGTATGACAGGGTATTTGCACTAACAAGCTTCTTGCAAAAAGAAAATGAAATGTTGCTGGTGTCCCTGATATCTGTGGATATCTGCAGATGTGTGAGGCACAGGTTTCCACAGAGCACTCAGGGGAGGTTCCGGTGCTTGGCAGCAATGCCATAGTGAAAGAGAAAAGGAAAAAGAGAGTGTAATACGCAGAACTTTCCTTCGTAGCCTGTCACTCCCCCTCCCTGTCTGCTGCTGCCAAAATCCTGCTTTGACTCCAGCTGTGGACAAGGTTCTTCCCTGTCTATCAGCTCCCCACCCCCGCAGTGGGAACACCGGGGGGACAATGGGTTTCCCACAGCTGGGCAGGGGGACAAAGGCCTTCCCAGCAGCAGCCCTCGGCTCTCCTGGCAGGCACATGCAGCCATCGCTGTGCAGCACAAGATGTCGTTGCTGTGCTGCTTTTGTCCCTCCTGCCCATCCCTGCTTCCCTCGCTGGGAAAAGCACCACCTTTCCCACCCAAACCCCAGCGTGAGTGCTCCAGGTTGTTTCCCAGGGAGCACCCTACACTCCTCTGACAGTTCTGGACAGGTTTCTCTTGCTAAAACACCAGCCTGGGAGGGAGGTACCCACGTTCTGCTCTCGCCACTCAGCCCCGTGTGTGAACGGGTGTCCGTGGGTCCTCCTGTGCCATGGACACAGCCTGGACACGCAGCACGTGCAGCAGCACCTTGAGACATGATCTGGGTTGTACGTGGACTTTGTCCTGCCTGGATCTTGAGAGCAGGACTCCCAGCATAGAAAGATTGCTTGGATGTGATTGCTGGGATGCTGTTTCATATGGAAAGAAGTGTTTAGGAATAAAACCCCACCTGTCTCACTGCTATAGCTGAAAGCCCGTGGTTGTGCAGCACCAGTGGGGAGGGGTACATCAGTGCTCTTCCCAGCACCACACTGGAAATGGAGATTTTTAGAGCTAATTCTGTCTCTTTATCAGCCTCTGAACTTCATTGAGCCAGGAGGAGAAGGAGAAGAGGTGCCTGCAAAGGTCAGCAGCTGGCCCAAGCCCATAGAATATAAGACAAGACAAGATTGTTACAAGGGCTTCAGCTGAACTTAAAATCTCCTGTAGCTGCCACAAGACCTTTCACATCCTATCTCTGGATAAAATCTCCAGTCTTTTTCCATGGTGTAAATTTAAGACATGGAAGTTCCATTTGGCAATGCCTAATGCAGCACAAGCTCTTTGGGGAATGCATTGCCATGCTGTAAATAACCAGACACAAGCCCCCTGCATGTGTGGCAGTGACCATCCTTTCAAGATCTATTTGATTCTGGAGGCATTTCACACACTCCAGGACAAAAACTGCATTGCTGATACCACTGTGGCTCTGACAATATTTGGGATACCTATTGCTCAGATTGATGTTTTTTTCTTCTATAATATTCATACCTTTCAATGTTCAATTTCTTTGCCAGAAGCACCTGTCCGATGGCATTATTTACTTTTAAAAGAACTTGTACAGCAGCTACAGTAAGTCCCAGCAAGAATTTTCCCACAAAATGGAGTTCATTAATGAAAACCCCATTTTTTCCTAAAATGGCAGGTCAGGGAAATTTTCCTGCATGGATCTAATCCACAGCCCTTCAACTCCAGCCCACGAGCTTGATGGTGTTGGACTTGTACCAAATTCACATCAGAGGTTTTAAACAGTTTTTTAAAAACTAAGTGCTGCTCCAAGGATGTGGGGTAGAGAGTCTTCCCTGAAGGCTTTCATGGTGGATGAGCCCTAATGGCCAGCACAGGGTTTGAATGAAAAATAAATTCAGGTATCTTGGAGTTAGGCTATTCCTTTGACTATCTCAAGCATCCTTTAGTGAACTCTCTGCCAAAATTTCAGTGGTACCTCAGTTAAGTTATTTGTAAATCTTGCCTATATCTGGTGAATTAAAGACAGGAATTTTAGCACATTCACTTCTGGAAACCCAGAAGTCCTTTACACAGCAGGAAGAAGATCGGTACCCTCCTCACTCCTCTAGATCCCCACTCACAGGAAATAAGCAGCAATTCAGCATTCTTTTTAACAACCTGCCAGAATCCCAGAGGCACTTTACATCCCTGGTCCCCACCCTTGGGCAAATGACACAAAATAAAACAGCCCATAATCCCAGCCATGGCCCAGCATGACAAGGAAGCCAGAGTCCCTCTCAGGTTCAGCACTGCACTGCTGGCAGCAGCAGCCACCTCTGAAAGCTTTTTTGGAAAGAAATAAGATTCCCTTACTTTCTTTGCCAGTTCATGGCATCAAGAGCAGAAGTGCCTCTGCAAAGCCACCCGAGCCTGCCCAGTGACACACAGGGGACCCTGTGGCTGTCCTGGAGGTGCTTTTTATAAAAAAACTCATGTAGAAATATGAAATCACACCAGTGCCTGTGTGACAGTCTCCAGACCAGAGGAGAGTATGTTACAAATACTGCCAGCACCTATTAAGGGGTTTCACTTTACTGGATCTGGCAAACACAAATAAGCATTTGAGAGCTGAACTAGCTCACAGAGCTTTAGCCTTTGGATTACTTACTAATGAACTCCCCACAGTCCAGCCATTTAATTTCGTTAAATTGCCAAGACGGTTCCAGTTAAAGGCCTGGGTCAAGTGACACACTGCTGTTTTTCAGAGACCTCATCGGGAAAAGGCACATTCCTCTGTTTAAATAGATACCATTTTATAAATGTCTGCATTGTGCAATTAACCTAAATGAACTGGTTTTCCCCAGTGTACCACTGGAAAACCCAGCAGGAGTCACAAGCAAGGATCATGCTTTTGGGTTTTGGAATTTTCTGCTTCTGAGGCCAGAAGGTCCTATCAGACCCTGCTGACACAGAAGTACTCTTCCAGCCTCAGTTAACTGGCCACCTTTTCCTCTCCTCTTCCCAGATACCTGGACCTTAGCTCACAGAGGTAGGATATTGTAACAGGGATTTGCACCTTGGCTCAGGAAGGGACGCTTCACCCTGTGGCTGATTGCAGCCCCCTCCCATTGCCTCAACAAGATGCTTTGGGATCCGTTAGTTCAGTCCTTTTTGAAAGGCTGGGATGAAGAAAAAGGGAAGCGAGGCAGGCTCCAGGGAAATACTACCTGTCCTGTCCTGTCCTGCTCACAGCAGCAGGACATTAGGATCAGCTCCTGCATCCCACAACATCCCACGGTTGGATGACTTGCAGCCCTCCAGCAGCCAAGGAAGGGCCTCAGTTTCATCCCACCCCTCATGTCCACAGCTGGAGATGTGTGAGCTTGAATCCCACTCCTGGAGTACCCAGCTCGTTCCTGGGCTTGCTGAATCCTCTCTGGCTGATCTCACAGGTTTGGGACTCAGCCCGCAGCAATGTGCACGATCAGCAATCCTCCGATGGAGCGTGGGGCCGCAGCCCAGGGCAGCTGAGAGAGTGGAATTTAATTTCCAGAATGGATGTCTGTCAGCACCGCGTCCTCTCGGCACATCCAAGTAGCTCTGCAGGACACGCCAGCTCCAGGCAAGGGGCTGCCACAGCCCCACATGCACCTACTCCTAATAATGCTGATTTGTCTCTTCTCACCTCCAGCTTTAAGACTTTTCCTTGAAACAGATTCATTCCTTCCTGACCTGCTTTGGTGACCACCACGTTGCAGTGACTTTCAGAGAGGAGGCAACCACTTGGCACAGCCCCTTTGTCCCTCAGATTCCCCCACAGTCAGCAGGATCTTTGCTCTGCACTGCCTACAGGGTGCAACCTCATCTTATTTGGATGCTATTTCCTGCTGGCAGCTCTCACTGCGGCAACCAGAGTAACTCCTAGAGCCTAGAGCCAGCAGGAATTGCCCTGGGAAAGGGAGCAAATTGATGTTGCAGCTCTCACCAATGTCAGGCCAGTGAAAAATGGGGTTGAGCCACTGTAAGGTATCACTACATGTGGACAATACACAACAGAGAGGCCTTTATCCCCATGCAGTAAGGAAACTACTAAAAGACATGATTTAATAAAAGAAAAAGTACAGGTGTGAATCCCCAACAGACAATTTTTGTGCTGGGACCTGTAGATTTTATATAACCAGAATGTCAAAGAAACCAACAACAAAGCCAACACCAGCCAGACCTGACCACTGATCCACTGACTTAGACAGCCAAGCTCTCTTGCTTCATTGGACTGGATTTTGGTTGAGAACCAGGACAATATCACTCTCAGAGAGCTCTCTGCAGATGCTCATCATTCTCAGAGCAGTTATTGCTGTGCAGATTGCCCTGCATTGTGGAAATCAGAGAAAAAAAGGGAAGGTCAATAGTAGATTGCAGTGAGATTGAGTATGTTTTTCTCAAAGATACGCCGTAGTTCAGCCACAAGGTATTTGGCTCTGTGCAGGGATCACTGAGTAAAGCTTTATGTCCTGTGTTATGTAGGGGGAGAAACGAGCTGGCCATGGGGTTTTCTTCTACCCTAACATGACACAGGGTCTGTAACAGCATGGTGTCGTGGGTTGACCCTAAGTCTGATGGACAGATATTTTGACCAGTTGCGCTTCCCGAAATTTCCATATTTAAGCCAGTGGAGAGACAGGAAGTGTCCCTTTTTCTTCTGCTTGAACCTCCCAAAGGGGAGAGTGTGGGGGAGGGGGAATTTGGCCGGGGCTCTTTGGAGCGGCCCTGGGCCTCCCCTCCCCCGGCCCCGGCTGGCACAGGCCCCGGCTCTGGGAGAGTCCCCTCGGAGCCGTGGGCAGCAGCTGCTGCTGCAGAGCCGAGACCGTCTGAAGCTACTGCTGAGGAACCCCCCCACACGACCGTGAGGAGGCGGCGGGAGCTGACGGAGCTTTCCTACAACCAACTCAGCCTATACTGAACTGTAAAATAACATCAAGTGCAAGCAGCATAACAGGAGCGAGCTTTTCTCCATCGCAAGACCCGAGAAAAAGAGGATTTTTCCTCATCATGGCTTCCTCGGTGTCAGAGAGAAGGAGAAAGTGAGTGAAGCTGAAAGATGGCACCGGGGAAGAGAGGGCGGAGACATGCTTTTAGCGCGCAGCTTAAATCTGCTTTTTACAGACCGTGGTATAGACTGTAATATCAAACTGTTTTCTCCCTCTTTAATCCATTTAAAGATAAGAGGGGGATGAGAATTCAGTGTGCAGCCTGCGAGAGAAAAAAGACTGTGAGCTGGTGCAGTTTGGGAAAAACCACGCAACGTAAAAGAGACCTCTATTTCCTCAAATTAACAGAGAGAGACTTTTAAGAATTGTGAATGCTGACCAAAATAATTTTTTCATTATTTGTGCTGGAGGAAGTAGGAGGGGGGCTGTTGGAGGAAAAAGGGGGTTTTGTCTTAATCTCTTATTTCATTTTACTCTTAACTCTGTAAGTAATAAACTTTCTTTCATATTCTTTAAGTTTGAGCCTGCTTTGCCTTTCTTCCAACTTCTTATCTCACAGAAAGTAAGAAATGCGAACTAAACCACTACACATGGGACTGCTGCCAGCAATGGGAGAAGCCCTGTACATCCCCTGTCAGGTGTTCCAGATGAGGATCTGTCCCTTTCAATTACAAATGTAGTGAAAAAAGGAAAACAAAAATTAAAAATAGATAGATAATTAAATAGACAAACAAAGGAATAAATTTTAAAAAATCACAGCTGTTCCAGATCCATCTGGAAAGTGAAAAATCAATAGCTTTTTAAAAATGAATAGAGGTGAGATAAAGAAGCTGATGCTGTTGCACCCAGCTTTCATCCCAAGCCCCAGCGTGGGGACTGTCACTGTTGTGGAGTGTTGCCAGTGATTTCAGAAAAACTTCTAGAAAAGTATGTCTTTGGGCAAAGAGGGCTGGACAAGTCCAAGCACAGAGACTGGTCTGGACTCATTCACATCACCAAAGCATATCTTTCAGTCCCATTGAGGGGTGTGTCTGCACTGATTCTTATTTGCACCTTTCAATTACTCCTATGAAATGTGTAAGTGTTTGATGTCTGAAGATGACCATTCTGTATGCATGCCATGTTTGCACAAAAAAATTACTGAAGCTCTTGTGTAAGTCACACTGAGCCTCCATATAAGTTTTAGTCAGTCAAACTTGGAAGGAAAACAGCAGGAAAAGAAGAACTTTGGAGACTGCTGGCAATAATTATTTTGCCAAGGAGAGACTTCCATTCAGAGACATAGTCAGGCTCTCTGTTAGTGCAATTAGAGATTACCCTGAGAAGGATATAATAAATGATCAGTACACTGGGACTTGGCTACTTGCACCAAAGGAAAAACTACCTACTGAGGTTTTTTTCTGCCTCTTCCTCTCTCTTTTTTCCCTTCAAAGAAGGCAGCATTTTAAGAAGGCCCATCCCACACTCTGCTGCACCCTGGTGTGCCTCTAGCCTAGGAACAAAGGGAAAAGCCTGGCTTGTCCACTCCAGCTTAACAGAGCTGTTTAACCAAGGTCTAGCAGGAGTAAAGAGACTTTCCTCTGACACATGTCTATATAGCAGGAAACTCCTGTCCTGGGCTTAGAAAAGTCCCTAACCTATCGTTCACTCATCTGGGGCTGGATTTTCTTCATTAAAAGTAGTTAATGGAATGTTAATGGTACTTAATTGTATTCATTGCACCAGTTTTGCTGAGATATTTTTCCCCTCAATTCACAAAGATGGGACTAAGTGCTAATGTATTGCAAACTTACAACCTGCGGTCATGATTTTAAATACATGTAGAGGTGCTAATTGCATTCACTTGACACAACTGTGGATGGGAAGATCATTTTTCACACCTTATCAGCGCTGGGGAGGTGATAACTGCATTCAGAAGACACCACTGCTGTTACAAAGGTAATTTCTTGCACTTCATAAGAGCTTAACACATGCTCAGCAATGCAACCAGCCAAAAATACCACACCTTCAGAGTTAATGAGGTGCTTGCACGCTTTTTAACAAAGGGGAATTGTAAAAAACTTTCCCCGTTTCTTTTTAATAAAGAGTAACAAATTCCTGCAGCTGCCGTGCTGTTGGAGTTGGTGGCTGCCTGCCTCAATGAGATTTGTGAGCATGTTCCTGGTGCTTTCTGCTGGATGGATCCCACAGGGAGCAGGGCAGTGGATTGTCTGTGACCTGCAGAACAGATGAAACAGAGCTCTAGTCCATCCCCAGCAAGTCCTGCTGGTAAAAAAGCTGAAGCTTTTGGCCACATAGCCAAAGACAGTTTTGAGATCTGATGTCACCATTTTATGCAGTTTCAGTGCATTTGACTGTGCTATAAATGGTTCTCTTTCCCTCCTCCTATGCTTTGAGGAGCCTTTGAGTCTTCCCTAAACATGCCTGTGGTCTTTGATGGAAAATCCTGTTTACAAGGTGCAACACGCTGAGGTCGTTAGGCTGTCCAGGGTAATTTGGACATGCAGCAGATGTGAGGCAGGGCTGGTCTGAGGTAAAAAATCCTACTGAAAGGAGTTTCCCTTTGCTTTAAATAAAGAAATGTATGATAAACCTTTCTGCTGGGGACGAAACTGGGGAGTGGGGGAGTATTACAAGGCTTCTCTGGCAAAGGTAGGCAACTAAATACCTAACTTTGATAGAAACTATTTCAAAGCAAAGGGAAAAAAAGCATTTCTAATCCCCAAAATATCTGCTTTAGGTGCTTGCCTTGAATGACATGCTGAAATGATGTTAACAAGAAAAGGAGATTTTTAACTAATAGAACCATGAATATTCCTCCACATTACCTCTAAAATTCTTGAGTAAATAAAGCTAATCCTAAGACACAAAGGTAGATTTGCAAAGCAAATTTACCCTGGTAATACCCACGTGTCACTCCTAGGGAGATGGGGGCAATCACCCCAAGCAGATTACCTGGGACCTGAGGCACTGCAGTTCAACAGCACTGCCTCCAATGTACATCTTCTATTTTTTGACATGTCTTTTTATTTATTATTAAAGTGAGACTTTCTCAACCTCTCCCTGCAGAGTTGGTCAGCTTGTGATCTCTTTCTGTGTTTTACTTCTTTTTTTTTTTTGGGGGGGGGGGGTGTTTGGTTTTGTTTGGGGTTTTTTTGTTTTCTTTTCTTTGGTATAGCTCCTTCCTTTACAGAAACAATCACGGCTTTTCGTTAACATAATAACAAGAACCTCATTGCTTGCACATTAAAAGCTGGCTGCCAAACAGGATTTTATAGGTGCCCTACTGCAGTTACCAAGCTAAAGGTTTGAGCCCCAATTTGCACTGACAATGGCAGGAAATGGGACAACTTTCTTGCTCAGAGTGGCAACTTCATGCCCGTTCCATTCCCCACCAAATCTCCCTTTTGTCCTGGGTCCTCCCAAAAGACAAAAACCCTCAGCTTTCCCAAGCTCTAGAAGAAATAATAACTTCAGGGGAAATAAGGAGAATGCCTTCAGAGGCCTCATTTTATCATTCTCTGTGATGAGATCCCAGCGGAACAGGAGCAGGTGGCTGACCCCAGCAATTTTGATGTTTCGGAGCAGCTCATCCCCACCTTCTGGTCTCCCAAGGGTCCCCTCATCCCCATACACATTCTGCTCTCCCAAGGATCCCCCCTGCACCCTGGACCATGTCAGGTAGCTGCAATCAGAGCATCCCTCCTGCACACCCCTCTTTGCTTCTCAAGTCTCCAGCCAATTATGAATTGTTTATAATACACAACAATCCAAAGACACAGAGGTTTGAGTGTGGCCATGGGTAGGTCAGGGTTATTTTGGCTTTGTGATGCTTGAAGCAGATAGAAGAGATTTGCTCTGTAGCATAAATTAACATGATCTTAAGGCAGCATTCATTTGCATTCAATCACACACCTTCTTAGGGAATTGCTTTTCATATTAAGCATGTTTTGGGTGGCAAAGCTTGACTAGCACTGTATGCATGACTCTCAAGTTCAGATGCAGATGGAAAGATGCCGTCATCCCGGGAACAAGCCGGGAAAGTCTCTGTTGAGCCTACCCACAGTGAGACACGTCTTGCGGCTGCTCATTTCTGCAGCACAGCAGGAGAGATCACACTTACAGGAAACCCGTGAGTCATTGCCTTCAGCAGCTGGAGGGGTTTCCTCGTCTCCTGAAATGAAAGGTCACTCTTTTGCTGGGCAGTTTTCACCCCTGTTAGCCACAGCCTGGGAGGATCCCTTGCCTCTTCCCTTTGTGGTGCTCCCATAGGCGATCTTGCAAAGAGCTTCCCTTCCCTGCCAGCCCTCTGCAGGTCAGTGCCTTCCCCAGTATTAACCTCAGGAGAAAATGTGTCTTCTGTGCCAGAGTCTGGGAATTAGAAATTCAATTCCCTCCTCTAACAGTATCTGGGCTCTGGTTTTGGGGCAGTCCCCCAATTTGATTATGGTTCTTTCCCCAGCTGTAAATTAGGAAGAAACCTACTTCCTTCCTCTGTTACCTTTAGCCACAGCTACATCTTTGTATCTATTCCTTATCTATTTACAGTTCAAGCCAGAAAGCAGGATTGTTTCTAAAGCACCTGCAGGCTGCCTGGGCAGTCCAACCTCTTTAGGATAATTAACCAGGCCACCACAGAGCTGTCCATGTCCGTGGCTCCACTCAGGGCCTGCCAGCTTTCCCTTAGCACCAGTAGGAACTAATAATGCAGGGGGAGCCGAGGACTCTTCCTCGGGGGGAAGAAGCATAACCCAGCTGACTGCAAGAGGAAAATTTACTGCAATATGAAGGGATCACCATGGAAACCTCTTTATTTTATTTCAGCCAATCTTTCTGCGCTGTCACAAGCAATATCACCTTCTCACTAGCCATAAAGAAAAGGTTCCCAGAGAGGTTTGTAATCCCTGCTGGCTGGCCAAGCCATGTGCCAGGAAAACCATTTTTTGGGTGGTTCGTCTCCTCACCGAGTGTGACTCCACCAGTAAGGGATAAGGCACTGCTCAGTCCTGCATTGCTCCTCCTGCAAGGACGGTAGATTTTAAGTTTGACAATAAGAACAGGTACAAGCAGGAAAGCCTGCTATGTCACTGCCACCATTTTTGCCTGTCCCCATTCCCCCATTTCCAAAGAGACTGCTGTTTTGCCATGCATCTGCCCCCGAGCAGCAGCCTTTGAGGAAGTGCACATCTTGAATGACAGCTCCATCCATCAGCCACGCCCTAGTGCTGAACCTTTGTTTGAGTGGGGTAGCAGGATAAACCCAGCAGCTTCTCTATGGAAAACCTAAAATGAGACTGAAGTCCCACCAAGTGAAGCTCCACTTGAATCTCCTTTGCAGGAACCTAAGACTTAGAAAAAGTGAAATAATCCACTTTGGCTTCCAGCTGTGGTGACAATGATGACGAAGGGAACTGCTGTCTCTTTGGAGAAACTATATCTGCCTAACAACTGCTTCACAGAAAACAAGCTCTTTGTGTGACACAGACCCATCCTAGTCCTATGCCTGACATGAGCAGCAGCTTCAAGCTCTGAATGTGTGAATGAGAAGAGCTTTGCTTTTGGAAGATCACCATGACCTGAACTGCAGAGGGAGATAAATAGGACGGGCTTTTCAGACACTTAGTGTGCCACATCTGAGTTTTACTTATATCCTGTACAATGAGAAACTCGATTTACATTTACACTCATGGTAAACAGACTTGAAAACACCACCCTGGTCATCCAGAGGTGTTTCTAAAATGCTCAGTGGTTTGAGGAACACTGGTGCTGTCCATGGGACAGGTGACAGCCTCACGTGGTTCTGTTTCCCCTCTACAGATGCTTGGGACACTGTGAAAGTTCACCTCCCTTCATGTGGAGCACAAACTCTGCTGGCAAAGCCTCTTGCTCCGGAGAAGATATCGCCCATTCCCTCTTCACACGTGGATGAGCACAAGCATCTCTTTGCAAATGAGCAGCCTTGCCAGAGCAGCTCCCACCCCGAACTCTGCCAGGTGGGCAGGTAATGGCCACCTCCCCCTCGCAGGGTGCTCACATTCCCCCACAGTGAGTGCTGCCCTGACTCCTGTCTCCTGGAGCTCCAGCTGATTGCTTTAGCCACGAGGCACCTGCAGATCCCGGTGACCTGATTTGCCCCACCAAACACAAGTGCCTCCAGCAAGGAGGGCTTTGTCAGCAGGCACAGCACTCGATCAGGGAGAAGGCTGCGATTAGCGAGCAGCCCCCTGCCTCCCGCTGTAAAACTGCCTTGCCTCCAATTACTTCATGCTATCAAACAGCCTCTGGTACACCCGAGGAAGCAGAATCCCAAAGAGAGCTTGCTTGATGGCAAAGCCCTCGGATACACTCGAAGAACAGCAGCTACTAAAGAAGCATCACCTTGTCTTTTAGGCAACAAAATATTATTTGTAAACTCTACATATTCCCCAGGAAAAAAAAATGGCAGGGAGATTACAGCTGCAAAATAGCCCTGGGCAGAGGAAATTGAAATCCAGAGCAGTTGCATGGAGTGGCACATGCACCTTGAAAAGGGCACTAACAAAGAAATTAGCAACGTATTCTGATGCTTTGGAAAAACTGCACATTTTCAATATTTTTGGGTTTGTTTTTTTTACCCTGAATAAATAAATTACAATAGACATATTTAAATAAAATGAACCTGCAAGCCAGCTTCCTTTCTGAGCTTCAGGGTGGATGACCTCCTAAAGGATCAGCCTCACTAGCCATGCCTATGAAGAGGTAACTAAAGCAATCCCATGGGCAGGTGGGCCAGCTGGACCCTCACACTTTGCAGAGAGGCATCTTTTCGGATGTACGAGAGGATTTTTCCGTTTGTATTCGCTAAATAGCAATTTGATAGCCCAACTTTTTATGATGGATCAGTCATCATGGTTTGCAAGACAGGAATGTCCACCCACTGACTGAATAAATTTAGTCATCCTCATTCCCTATCAGCTCATCTTCAGCTGAGCTACAAGGTACAGCCCGGGACATTTCTAGATCTGCTTACTTAATAAGCTCATTTCTCAGTACAAACACTGAAGCAAAGTAGGAATTTTCTACCTCTTGTCACCAGGAGCATGTCCCAGGCCCATCCCAGCTGCCAGAGAGGAAGGATGGGGAGGAGAGATGAATGAACAGAAAATGGTGAGGTTCTCTGGAAAATGGCTCAGGATTGCCACTGATACTCTGCCATCACTTCTGTGCGGCAGTTTTAGGATGCTCCATTTGTCGTCTTTTCCTTGTCTGCCTCGTCTTCTTCAAGAGCTGTTTCTTCAGTGAGAGCCATCTCCCAGCGTAGTTCCTGATGCAGGAACAGTCTGTTCTCAGGCAAGGCCATTCAGTACTTCAGCAATATAAATAACGAGATCTCACATCTATTTTTGACATGACGTTATTGTGAAGGAAGCCAAGGAATCATTTTTCCTGATGAACTGCAGTTAAGTACTTTTGAGGAAACATTATCACTCACAGCAAACATCTGGTGGAAGGGTTCCTGCCTTAAGAATATGGCAGGCATAGGCTTGTTGTAAGACCAGGTGGAAATATCTGCCCCAAAACCATTTTTTCCAATAAAATAAACCTTTTAGGGATAAAAATACAAGCAAATCATTTTTAACAAAGAAGCCCAAACAAGCCTTTACAAATCCGACATTTTGAAGAAACTGCAAATATCCCTTGTTTTGTTTCAGAAATTTGTGAAATTTTGGCACCCATATGTATGTTAGATTTTACTGCAATGTCACGTAGGAGCTTTTACAATGAAAAATGAACGCTGCAAAACATGGGCCAATGTAACCTTTCAGGAGATTCTGACATAAATTTGGATCAATGGATCTTGGAAAATTTTTAAATAATATTTTGACTCCCCGGTTTAATATGTGCTAAATGGTTTTCGTATACATCAATCACTGTTCTACAGAGACTTCAGAAAGAGAAATCAGTAGAAAGAAATAGAGCCATATAATGCATTTACTTACTACTGTACTTACACAGTGGATTTATAGTGCTGTTACCATAAGCTTATTTTGTCATGGGTTTCTTTCTGCCTTAGAGTGTAGAAGTTCATTGGGAAACAACCTGAGGATAAAATCTGCAATAAAGCAATTCATAATAATAATAAAATATTCAAAAGCATGCTTTAAAATCAGAAAGGACTGCATATATTCATGAGGCCTTCACACTTTTTTAAGATGGAAAAATGGTGGAAATGTTATTTGTTAAATGTTTTATTTTAAAAATATTTGCTAAATTATGCCATCACAGTTAATCTATCATCAGCAATCTGGATGCTATAAATATTAATAATTATTCTTCAATAAGTCAATTGGTAATTCAATAATTAATGGGAACCTTAATATGTATTAATATTTTCATCATTTTTGCCCATTTTTCCATCTGTCTGGCTGTCCTGCACAAAGCTCCTGCAAAGCAGGTGAGCAAGAGCCCAAAGTGATGCATTTCCTGAGGGCAGATGCAGAGCACATGATCTTGAGTCTACTCCAAGGTGCCAACACACAGAAATGTTCAGCTGTACTCTTCACTTCAAGAGCAGCAGAGCTGCCCACATGCCTTGGGAAATACTCCTGCTTTTATAACAGGAAAAATTTGTCCAAAATATCATTTTTGGGTGCAAGGGTCACAACCTTGTACAAGAGCTTATCCAGAAATGTGGAGGGAAGAGTGCAAACACTGTGCTTCCTTAGCAGCCACACCCTTACTTTCAGTCTTGCCTTTGCTGTCTTCCCCTGCCCATTTAAGAGCCACTCCTGAAACAACCCAGCTGAAAGCTCTCCAAAGGGCTCCTGGGTGAAGTGCTTGCTAAACGGAGCTGTCACAGAGGGCCTTCAAATATTTGCCCAGTTCTCTTTTTTCTGTCTCTTGCACATTCCAAGCATTGCAGCAGAGATCAAAGCCTCCAGATGGGTTGCCTTTCCCCCAAAGCCAACGCAACCGGTTTGGTTTCCCAGCTAAATTTATCTCAGGGAGTTACAAGGGGAGATGCAAACTATGAGGGGGAAATTTGGCAGCCTTCTCGTACCCCCTTAGAAAAGAAAAGGAAGACACAAGGAAGCTCACCAAGCACATTAGACCAGGGAGAATCTAAGAAAAGTGAACTCTGTCTCAACATTTTTCCAGTGCTGCCCCTTCCCATCTCTGGACAGCTTTTCCATGGATGCAAATCTTCAAAAAGAGCAGGTGCAGCAGTCCAACACCTGCCAAGTGGGTCTAGACAGTGCCTGGGAAACACTCCTTACATTTATTAACTGGAAAAAAACAGTACAAAGTTGTCCAGTTGTCCAGTACAAAGATTATAAATTACTGGCACCCTTCCCTTAGGAGCCCCCTCTCCCATGCTGCCAATCAACTCTCTCCTGCACTTGTGCCCATCCCATTTTCTCTCAGCTCATCTAACCAGACATGCAGGAACTCAGCTTGCACTTAGCACTGAGAGGCACAGGTTTTATTGACAAGCTGTTTCTGCTCTCTGCTTGAGAGGCCCAAGGCTCCTCTGTTTCCTCCTGCTGGCTGTGGCAGCCTGTTCAATTCACTGCCTGGTCCTTGCAGACCTTGTCTCACCCAGATCTTTAAACCAGCACAGTGGCAGCATCACCACAAAACTCATGATGTTAGAGAGGTTCTAACATCTAAGGTATCACCCCTCAGGCATCTCCATATTCCCAGGGATATCCTGAATACCAGACTGGCCAAAACATCTCTGAGACCTATCCATAGAGGGCTTTGGAGGCATCTCACACCGTGGTTCAGCCTGGCTGCAGCTCCCATCTATCCTCAGTACATCACGTCCCCTCTGGGAAAGGCCAAGAACACATTTCCTGCCTAGGTCAGTCTTTTTTCCACAGAGACATGTGGGCTAGAGAAAGGCAGAAAGACACAGAGGAAAGACAAAAAAGAAACAGAGGAGAAAAATTAACACGGTGTGTAACTAGACAGCAGACACCCATTTGAAGGATATCAAAAACATTAGAGAAGAGAGATGTCATCTCATCATGTTTAGCTATGTGAGAGCTGCCTCCCAAGTGAAAGCCACGCAGAGACCACTGGAGAGGGCTGGGCACAGTCAGCAACAAGCAAGAAGCCCCCTAGAAGAACCACAGCTCCCTGTGACAAGGGTGAGGTAAATTGCCACTGGTCAGAGCGTGGTGCTAATAATGTCAGGGTTGTGGGTTTGATTTCTGTATGGGCCATTCAATTAGGAGTTGATGTTTATGAGCCCCTTCCAACTCAAAATATCCTGTGATTCTGTGAAATTATCCTTCATAGAAGCCTCTCCCTATCTCTGCATTGCCCACAGGAGCCAAAGGACTGTGCTTAATAGTTTTGTACAGCTGCCACTCCTAACACAAGGTGAAGCCCATCTGTCAGGGGTTTGGGTTAGATAATAGTCCTCCAGCTTGCATGCCAAGGAAATATTCAGTTATTTGTAACTATTATCTCCCTCTCTGTCTGAGGTTGATGTGCCAGACATACAACCCAGGAGCTCTCCCCTTCTGGACAGAGGTTACTGGTCCCTATCACAACAGAGCTGTTGTCACCACAAGATGAGACAGACAATCAAATTTATTAGCAGGTGCTTGCTTTGCACTGAGTGACTCATTTTTAGGCAGTATAAACCACTCCACTTGCACCAGTCAAGGCTGAATCAACCCAACAGAGATGTCAACACAGCATTTCCATCCATGTCACCAGGTAAGGTATTTCTCTTTTAAACCCATCACAAACATTTCATTGCAAGGTCACAACTTGAAGCAAAGCTACAAGGCACACACAGGTTAAAGATGACAACAGTATTGCCCTAATGAGGAGAGAGCAGCCAGGGCTGGATGCAGTGAACACCAGGGGGAAGGAGTGGAATGACCAGTGATGATTTGAAGCTGGGTTCTTGCAAATCAGTAGGAGATGGACATTGAGGTCACTGAAGATTAAATTTTATCCTGGCTTTAACCCTCTGTTGCTAAAGACCATGTGAAGCCTACACAGCTGAAGCTGGGGAGTCATCTGACAAATTTATGAAAGAGTACCGACCTCAGTCACAATTTAATGAACAGATTATGCATTAGTTGGATGTATACGTGGAGAAACAGTCCCATCTCTCTCCAGAATAAACAACATTTCCCAGTTTTAATTGTGCCCTGATGTTATAATGATCACAACTAAACTGGGTAATCATTCATTAAACATGAGCTAATTCCACGTCCTTTTATAATTATTATTGTTTCCTGAAAATACAATGTGTAGTAAAGTACAATAAGTGCAAATTGAAATATTGCTTTTGGAAGGTTATTTATTACTACCTTCAGCTGTAAACATTTATAACTGAAATTTATTAGACCACGGCCTCTTCATATAAATATTTTATGTTCAGCCTCAGGGATCTGTATCTTCTCCTTTAAATGTCTCCGTCTTGGTGTCTGCACCAGCAAAATAACCACAGGAGAGAAAGTTTTCTGTCCTGTGTTATATGGCCACCCTGCTGTTAACATAAGGCAGCATCACAAGTGCTACATGCTACCTGCCCACAGGTACATGCAGATGAGAGGCAGCAGCACACCTGCTGCATTACTCTGGTTTATAAATTCGCTGGTGTAGCATATGGAGTGTTCCTGCATGCCACAAGCCAGCTCAGAGTCAATGCTTCTTTTATTGCAATAATTCTGCTGAGATTCTTCTACTGAGCTGAATAAAATGTCTGGGGCAACTGGGAATAAAAAAAATCTGTGAATATCAGTGAAGAGGAAGGGTTTACAGAGAAGGTGCTGGTGAGTCTTCAGTCTCTGTTCTTGTGTCTATTTCCATGCATAGCAAAAAGTACCCCAAAGCAAGAGTTGTTTAGATAATGGGAAACAAGTTTAGGACCTGGTCTTAAACATCACCTTCATCATGAGCCATCCAGATATGGGACATGGGCTGCACCTTGCCCTGACAGCAAAATGCCCAATGCAGAGGAGCACTTTCCAGCTGCTCTGATGTGTGTCCAAATAAATGAACATGCTCGTATTGCAGCGTGGGGAAGGAGAGGCATCTCTTGCCCTTCCTGCTTCCAGTTCAGAAACTCATTGCACTCCAGGAAGGAGTGAAGGCAACAGCAAGCCAGGCTCTGCCTCCAGCCCAAACTCAGCTTGCTGCCATTGCCATTGGCCACGCAAGTTCAGCAGCCAACACAATCCTGTCATGACTTGGGTTGGAAGGTACCTCTCCTCTATTCCCTGGCTGGATCCTACCATCCCTTCTGCCCAGGTGTCAGGGCTGGATTGCTCTGTGCTGAGCCCAGAGCTGATGGAGATGTGCAGAGAGCAATGAAGAGGTGCTTGTTCAATCCTAACCTCTAAATTATAATAAATCATTTGGGTTTCCATGGCACCCATCCAGAAAAGTTGAAGGAACTGAGACTGAAGTAGCTGATCTGCTAACAAAAATAATGTGTGCTTTTCAGTGATAAATTATAATTTCTACAGTGAAGGCACTGGAAGAAGACCAGATCCACATCAATCCTTTCAAAATGAACTAATGGTTCTCCCAAGACTCCCAGTCCCTCCTCACACTACCAGGAAAAAGCACAGATCCTTAGGGAATGCAGTACAGCCTCTTGATGAATATAATATGCAAAGGGTGAGCCAGCATGAGTTTGCCAGGGAAAAAAAAAAAAAACACCCTGTCCCAAATAATCAGAATTTACTGAAAGGAGAAACAAAGTAATGGCTGAGGGATAGGCAGGAGATATCATGTGGGCTCTCAAAGGAGCTTCATCTTAAGTGCCCCAGAAGAGCATTAACCCTTGGAGCGTGAAACAGGAGCGGGTGCTTTCAGCACTCACTTTCAATTACCTGCACCCAGGGACTGCTGAGCCTGTTTGCCTCTGGATTCCCCATTTCCACAAACGGATAAACACACATGCGGGTGCCTCTTCCCATCTCTGCCTGCTCACAGCCTTTCTGTCTGATATTGTCTTCCTTCCTACTCCCAGAAACTGAGAATAAAACCTGAGGAAAACCTGCCTGAAAGATTACCACCAGCCCCCAGCTGCGCAAGTAAAACCCCCACGCAACAAAATGGGACTAAGTCCCTAAAATCACCGTGTAGGTTTTTTTTTCCCCTCTTGTTTGATTTCTGAGCAGCCATTCATGACAGAGTTTTTAACAGCCCTTGAGTACTCGGTGCTGCATCACTTACAGTATGTAAGGGGTATTGATCTCTCCAAGTTTATCCTTTTAAATAGTTCCCTTCAAGTGCCAGGAAGTCAACCAGTTTGAGTTGTGTAGCTCATCTACAAAACTCAGGATGAGACAATTGAGTCTACTCAGACAATGGGGGTTAATTTGTTTTTTTTTTCCAGAGGGAACTCGAGTGTGCGTGTAGTCATTAAAACACAGTGTTTGCATGCCCTTAAAAATCATTTTATAGCTGTACTGAGTGTCTCCAAACATTAAATATGTTTTATAAGTAGTTGGCTAACTAGCTGGGTGTGTTGTAAAGGCAGTAGTAAATAAGACAGTAAGACATTAAATATCAGCTGTATTTCATTGTCAGGATACTTTTTCAGCCATGCAGCAATTCCCAACGTTGAAAACCTCGATTTTCACTTTTCACACTACATTGTGACTAGAATTACACCTAATCTCTTCAAGTTATACTAAATACCTCTCACCTGTTCATCTGATCACCCTCCCACAAAGAGTGAACATGACTGATATTGAGCAGATACAAACATTTTCTGAGGCTGGAAATTCACTTCCCAGGCTTATACATTCAGTAATGTTGTTAAAGCTGATGCTACTTACTTTAGGTCCAGGTGACACTAGAAATCCATTTGTTGTCACTGTAGGATTGCAAATATTGAGGTGGTTTTTGTATCACCAAACTTTCCCTGGACAGAGGCGATTTTCCTGGCAAATTCATCTCACTCAGCTGGAGAAATGTGTGCTTTGTAGTTGGTATAAAGGGCATCTGCAAGGAGAAGGGAAACTGGTGGAGTGCTATGGGCAGCTGTTCAGATTACCCCTTCCTAAATTTTTCTGCTTATGGCACAGCATAGGTTGGAAATGGAACTATGTCCTTCACCCCATCTTCATGCCTCTGAAATCTGCTGGCTTAAAACGAGTGTTCATAAGGAGTGGGAAGAAGAGAGAGAATAAAGAAAAGAGAATGAAAGAGAAAATGTCATTTATGCGATCATTTTATTTATTAATTTTTTTTTCAATTTTCTGTAAGCATTTCAGGATTTTCCTTTTTATTACCACGGAATAGGATGAGATCTTGGCAGGAAAAGTCACACTCCTCAGGGAGTGAAGGCTGTACTTCTGCCCATTGCAGTGCCTATCCCGTGGAACAGGACGCCCAAATGGAACAAAACCATCAGCAGCAGGTACCAGGAGGAGCCTTTCTGCCTCCTGCACCTACACTGAGCATCTCTTCTTCAGCCACCAGAGATACCTGGTGGCAACAGACCCCAGCCCATGAGGGAATCCCAACCCAACTGACCAAAATAACTCAAAAACTTGATGCAGTTTTGGTAATCCTTCTGCAGACAATTCTCCTTTAAAACCATAGAATCGTTACATCTGGAAAGGACCTCTAAGCCATCATGTGGAACTGTTATCCCAGCACTAACCCACAACCCCAAGTGCCACATCCTCCAAATTCCTCCAGGGATGGTGACTCCAGCACTCGCCTGGGCAGCCCACTGCAATGCTCAACAGCCCTTTGGGAGAAGAAACATTTTCTAATATCTGATCCAAACCTCCCTTGGTGCAACCTGGAGCCGTCTCCTCATGTCCTGTTACTTGTCACATAGGAGAAGAGACCGACCCCCACCTCATTACAATCTCCTTTCAGGGTGTTGCAGAGAGTTGTAGGCTCCCTGGAGCCTCTTCTTCTCCATGGTGAATGCTCCCATCTGCCTCAGCCCTTCCTATCAGACTTGTGCTCCAGGCCCTCCGAGTGGCTACCAACTATTTCTGCTTCTTCCAGTATCAAATGTGTTCTTGTCTTCCCAACAATGCAGAATTTAGTTCATTTTGCACTGCTGTACAGATAAAAATATTGTTCAGATGAACGTTTACTCGAAGCCAGGAGGCTGAGCTGGGGCAGGACAGCAGGAGATGACACCTGGCCACCAAGCACCCACTGAACGTGACACTGGTGTGGCTCACACCACTAAAATGTGCCATCTCTGCTGTCAGGATGAGCTCTGTGCTCCTGGGATGAGTCCCAGCACGGCGCTGCTGAGCTGCCCTGTCATGGAGCTCTGCTGTTGTTAAACCCCATCCATTAATCAAAATGGGAAGATTTAAACCAGGACGGAGACATGACTGCAGAGTGCCTGATATCTGAGATCAATATTCATTTTACAAACCTCTCCAGAAGAGTTCTTTAATTAATTGTTGGAATTAAAATCAAAATTGACCCCTCAATTTGTTTCTGTGGCCTTTAAATCAATTTTCTTTTCTTTGCAAATCATAATTTTCAGACTGGAGAATGAAACACTTTCTTATTAAGTATAAAAAAAAGGTACCCACACTCTGAATATATTCTAAACAGGACTCGCAGCCAGCATCTCCTACTTTAATCTAAAAGAGGGGAAATATTTTTCCAATTACAAGCCAATACAAAGAGTGTACCCAGCTCAGCTTACATCCCACATGCTCACACTGCTCCCCACTTCCTCCCTGCCAGCCTTGGTCTCCAAGGCCCCCTTTCTCAGGCCACTTATGAAGCCCTGTCACCACCATGGCAAGGAGCAGGAATGCCTGTGCACCACCATGTCCATGGCTTCCTTTATTTTCCCATTCTTTACCAAAGCTTAAGAGGCAGCTGAACTCTGTCGCTCATCACCAAACCGAAAGAGTCCTGTGTTTTATGCAACTGTGTACCTGCCATGGCTTCACACTTTTACAGACTTTATCCTCAAGGCAAGGAAGAGTGGAAGTAGGATTCAAGGAGGCTTTCTTAATGCCACTGACCTCCCAGTTTGTTCAGGCTGCAATTTCCCAAGCTCTCAACGTGACCTTTGTAATCCATCTGCTGCCTTTTCCCACGTATTGTCCTGCGTTCCCTCATGCCCATTATTTTGCTTTCAAAGAATTGCTAAAAATCCCAAATTAGGTAAAGCTGTGCTGTTTTCCTCAGGGCTGGCACACTGAGTGCACCCTCCCAGTATTTTACAACTTGGTCCTTACTTGGCATGTTTCTCTGGGAGTGTGAACAGCTCCCTCCAGCCAGGTGGGAATGCTCACTTGTGATGATGCTCTGTGCTGCAGACCCAAGACTGGATTAAGCCATAGTTTTTCCCACCCAGTTTACCCCAGCCAGGGGAATTACCAGTAGAACCCCACTCAGGATGGCCAGGATGGTCTGTAGAGTGGTCCTGACAGCAAGAGCAGCCTCTGCTGGATAACACACTGCTGGATCACGCATTGACAGCAACATGACACTTCCTTGCTGGCCTCCAGAACCATGTGTAGGTAGATCACAAGCTGTCTCCTCGTACACAGGGCCAACGCATCCAAAAACCCTCTAAAACCCAGGATGAAAGGCATGTGAGCTCAACACAAAGCATTTTCCTCTGCAGGAGTGTCATTTGGCAGAAGGATCATTGCAAATCAATCTCTTGGTTTTCAAGAATATTATTCAGAATACACTTAGTTGCACTTCCTCGCTGCAATTAAGAGAATTAGTCAGTAAACAGACACATAACCCACTGAGTCAAATTTTCCAAGGCTGCAGTGGGGATGCCAAGTGGACTCTGAAGACACCTAGAGATGTGGGCAGGTAGAACCAAGTCACCTGGTACCTGCCCAGGCACCACAAAGAAGGGCAGTGAAACTGGGCAGATATTATGTCTGCATTTTAATGGCACACTCCCGTGCAATTTTTTAAAATTGATAGCTCTGCACGGCATTCGCAGATGAATACCATCTGGTGTGGTGATTTATTGCCCCTGAATTTCTCAAGTTACTTTTTTTTCTTTTTTCCTTTTCTCATCTTACCTTTTCCTTATATTTTCACTCTACAAAAACATTTCCCTAGAAATGCAGTTGAGAGAGGCATTTCCTTAACACGCTATTTTATCATAAGATAAACAGCAGCCTGTCACTGGACAGACCAACAAACAACTGATGTATGGGATCTATTTAATATCTCTGCAACTCCAGAGCCCTTCTGGTCATATATACTGTTCTTTTCCAATAAGAGATGCTTATAATAGGTCATATAGAAAAATGAATACATGATGTTCGCA
This sequence comes from Falcunculus frontatus, assembly GCA_013398115.1. NCBI lineage: Eukaryota > Metazoa > Chordata > Aves > Passeriformes > Falcunculus > Falcunculus frontatus. The sequence continues at coordinate 46,072 of VZRV01003003.1, forward strand.
TTAAGGAATGTGTTTCAATGCACGTACACAGGGAGGAAGAAAATAGATTGTACAAACATCCCTGACCCTGGTGCCTCCCAACTGTTTGAAAGAACATTGAAAACTTAATTTGTAACTTTGTTCATTATGTCTTTTACTGTAATTTTAGTGTAACCTTCCTAACTTTGCTTAACAGTATGTTTCCAGCTCACATCTCTCAGTGTACGTGATGTCCATCACCAGCTGCTGCCAAGTTCTCCACAATCCCTGATACCTGCAGGCTTTTGGCTGGTTAGTGTGGGATGACATCGCTCTTGGACCAGGGGCTGAGCAGGAGGAACATGGGCCATGGAGGGTCAGATGAATGATGGACCAGGAGGGCAAGCCCATGTTTTGGAAAGAAAAAGGGTCTTCTGGGTAAGGTACTGCAGCTTACTGCCCCCACAGCAAGACACATTGCAAAGGTATTGGGAGCTCAGGCCTGTGATCATCAAAGGATTTCTTAAATTCTAAATTCAATTTTTTTTCTTTTTCCATCCTGCAATCGTACAAAGATCAAACTCTAAACTATCTGTGCAGTTGTTTTTAGATATATTTTTAGACATATATTTAAACCTCCCTACACATCCAAATCACCCTTTTTACTCACTAGGAGGAAAAATTTCCCTTTTTGTTTAAATAAGTTTGACTGAATGGAACCCAGACTGCAGATTGTCTGTCCTTTTACTCTTACGAAAGCATAATTAAAAGTCATGTTAAAGTTGGGAGATCAAGAGGGTTTGTGATAGATAACAAGCTAGGAGCTGTCAAAGCTGTCAGGCCATTAAGAAACTAAATAATTCACACCCCAGTAATTGCTTTTATGTGCATTTTCCTATAAAATCCAGGAGACATGAGTCACGGGGCCTTACAAAAGAGCCTTGTTTATCAGCCTCCAATACGCCATACTGCACTTTTACTTTTAGGGAGTTTTTGACACAGGTATCGTCCTCTGAAGATTTAAAGACAGTGAAAGTGCTTGGTGTCACTGCAATGTCCCTGGCTCCTCCCCAACCCCCTCCCATTCCTGATGCCAGGCTGTGCCACATCACCCCGGGCAGCAGCAGATTTGGTTCTGGTCACCTGTACCACACTAGGAAATTTTGGCTCTCCAAAACAGCACGGGATGGTTTTTCTTCCTCCCACCCAATTCTGAGATTTTTTTGGTCTTTTTAAGCTGAGATATGTCCGAGCTAAATAAATCACACAACCAAAACGTGTGGAGTAGTGCAGGCCCCCTCCAAACTGCTGTTTGCACCCAGGAAGCCACAGCGATGTGTGCAGGGATGCCACTGAGCATTAGTGCCACACATTCAATAGGAGGATTGATGCCACCTGCAAAGTTGTGCTTCATCTCCAAAACAGGTATTTTGGGAAGGGCTAGGGGAAAAGGGTGAGAGGGATATCTTTTACACCAGATTACTGGCAGCATTTCTCCAGCTGCTGGTTGTAGGACAGTTCCCTGTGTAGGAGAGGGCTGGTGTCAGAGGAGGGCACGGGAACCACTGCACTGCCCGGATCACTCCTGCAGCATTCAGCCACTAGATGCCCCTGCAAGCCACGCAGTCTGCTGGGCAGTGCCGGCTGCAGCAGGCAGGAGAGACAAAGCTGAGGCAAAACCCAAGGAAAAGATGGAGCCTGTTCTTTGCCAGGGTTTTTGACAGCAAGTGTTACCTCTGTAACAAGCACTGCCGTGTTATGACAAGGGACATGGGACGGCCCATAGTGGTGATGGATGCCTCATCCCTGAAAACATTCATGGTCAGGTTGGACTGAGCTCTGAGCAGCCTGGTCTGGTTGAAAATGGTATTGGACTAGATGCTCTTTAGAGGTCTCTTCCAACACAAACTAATCCATGATTCCATGTGTGTGCAAGAGGACTTCAGAACCAATCCAAAACCCAGTGGCACTTCACCTGCCCCTGTGCCGTTGCACAAGTGAAGGCACATCTCCTTTGGCACTGCCCAGGCTACGGTGCAGAAAAGCCATGCAGGGAGATAGAAAAAGCCAACAAAGGCTGCAAAAGGCTCCAGGTATCATTTCTTGCACTATGTAGCATCAACTCATTTCCACAGATGCTCTTGTTGCTGCCTGCCCAGGGAGTGGGATGTTATCACATGGGCTGATTATTGCTCCCAGCTCGATGCTTCTCAGGCCCCCATTTATTTTACATACCATTAGCAGGGTAACAAAGCCCCTTCAGCTTTTGCATTCATCTTTCCTTCATAAGGAATTACTGGCTCCATGCTGCAGAGGGAAAAGAAAGAAAAAGTAAGCTTACGTCTGTGTGCACAGGTATTTCTGGCCCTAGGTGCTGTCACCTTTAAGACTGAGGCACTCAGGTTTGGTGCATCTGTGGCCATCACCAAGGCCAAACCAAAACTGAGGACAGAATACTTTACTTTCCCAAAGCCTATTTTGGAGGGGTTGGGTTTTATTTTTTGATGGGGGTGTTTTCTTTCTCAATTCCTTTGCAGATCTCTGTTTTTGCCGAGATTGTCCAAACCTTGTGTGTCCCTGTGGGTGGGGCAGTCACGGGCTTCCAGACGAATTTCGGCCATGCAGCTCTGACCCCTGGGAGCAAGGGAGCTCCGGGGGCTGGAGCTGTACCCCCACCGATGGAGGGGCTGGTCAGGAAAGCGCCTCCTGACCCATTACAGCTCTCCTGGTCCGCCCACGATGCTCCTGGCGGGATCATCCATCCTTCATCGGTTGCTCGTGCTTTTCCCACAGTCCCACACTTGGGAGTCACCCTGTCGAAACTCGGTGGCACTATGTGTGCATTGTGTCCTTGTCCCCAGCACCTTGTCCCTTGTCCTCTGCTTCCCTCTGCAACCTGTGGGAGCGCGGCCACATCTCCCCAGCACAAGAGGGTGACAGGGGACACGCTGCAGGGACCCCAAGGCCACGCCATGACCCCCATTCTGTCCCTGCCAGCACCTTCTCCGCACTGTGGGCCCCCATCCCTGGCTCACTGCCCCCTCTGCAATGCAGCCTCTTGTAAATATTTGCCAAAAAAAGATCCTCGGTGATAAGAGAGCCGGAGGCTTCTCAGAGTGACTGCAGAGAGAAGATTAGAGCTATCTGGGCAGGGATGGGCGCTACGGGAGGCTGTTTCCATGGGGAGCAGGAATCCGGCTCCGCTGGTGGCCGTCCTGCCGCACGGAGCCCCGGGGATCCCGCTCCAAGGGACACTCGGAGACACAAGGATCCCGCTCCAAGGGACACTCGGAGCCACAGGGATCCCGCTCCAAGGGACACTCGGAGCCACAGGGATCCCGCTCACAGAGACACTCGGAGCCACAGGGATCCCGCTCCAAGGGACACTCGGAGCCACAGGGATCCCGCTCCAAGGGATCGCCTCTGGTTCACGCCGCCCCTTGGCGCCCGGCTCGCCCGCACCTCTGAGCAGAGCAGCAGCCCTGGCCCTGGGGATGCCACCTCCAAAGGGAGCCCTTCCGGCTAAATCAGCTCTCCCAGGACCAGGACAAGCCCTGCCCACGCCCTCGCCCAGCACATCCCCCGGAGGATGGTCGCCAGGGTGGGCTTGGAAGGGACGTTTCCCTTCCTGCTGCCCTGCACCAAGGATGGATGTGGAAAACACCTCTGGAAGAAGAAAACTATCATTCCTTCCCCCACCCTTTTCCCTTTGTTTTTGCTATTTGTTATTTTTCTGTAATCCCGCTCCCTGGCAGAACCTACCCTTTCCCATCCTCACGGCCCGCCTTGTCCCCGGGCTGGCGCTGACGGCTACAGGGAACAATGTGGCTTTGAGGCTCCCGGTGTGTGCAGGGGAGGGGACGGGATGCCGAGCTCTGAGGCGGCTGTAATCCCCCTTTAATTGCTGGATAAACACAACCAGTGATTTCCATGGATTGGCATAGCTGAGCGCATTGTTTTCTGACTCCAAGAGGAACTTTGCAACAGAAAAAAAGCCCATTTTCTTCTTAGACGGACGAGCATACACCCAATTATCAGTATGTCAGCAGAGGTGCTCTAATTTACAAAACTCAGTTAATACCAGAAAACCACTACCGTGGCAACAAATAAATTAAGAAAATTAAACTTAAAAAAATTGAAATTAAAAAAGTTGCTTTTGATGCATTTAGTCGGGTTGTTAAAATCCCACGTAAGCCCACTACTGTGAAAACTTCCTTCTTGTTATAGGAGTAGACTAGACTGAAAATAGGAGGAAAAGGTATTTTCCTCCAGAAAGTGCTTATACACAATTTTGGTTTTATCAGAATTTCACACAGGAGAAAAATATTTTTCAGCAAAATACCATGACTCAAAAATGTGCTACTGGGCTTCAGTTCTTGTCCCTTAAGGCCTTTATTTTTTCCACATTTTGTTTTGCAGCCTAAGTTTTTTTCACCCAGATTCATAAGACCTTGAACGCTAAAGACTTTCCTAGCTTAGCACAATCACTCTCTGTCTGGGAAAGCTGGGAGCACACTCTGGGAGCTGCAGGATGCAACACAAGTTGGTCCTGAAAGGAGAATGGAAGCAGAAGGTACTGGGAAACCACAGTTCCCACGGGAAATGCTAATGCTTTTTGCACAAAAAATACTTTGGTTTTCAGCCAGAACAGCTTGGTTGTCAGTAGCCTGATACATAAATCCCAAGATCTGGGGTAGAAGGCAGATGTGCACATGGAAAAGGTAGTTTTTAGTGAAAACACCCCCAACTTCTCACCAAAGGAAAAGAAGAAGCTACACCATAAATCTGACAAGCTATATTTCTGGGAGAGTCCTGTGAAATCTCAGCTTCATGGCGACTTTGTTATTCACTACATCAGAGTCAGGGCTCCTCTGATCCTTGAGGGCCCCTTCCAACACAAGATATTCCATTTCTAGGATCCAGAAGGGCATGGATGTAGCACTTTGAAAACCTACAAATTTGTATGAATATGGAGTAAAAGTAGAAGCCAGACAAGTCCAAGACTGTGAGGTTTTTTGTGCACACACATCCCCAGCCATCTCAGGTGTTGTGGTGACCTGTTCAGGGCAACCAGCTCTGTTGGAGAGCCTTGTACCCTTATTCATCCACTCCTACAAAACGTTGCTCTCACAGTTACTGAGATCTTCTGACTGGCTCCTGTTGGGGGTGGTAGCAGTCCAGGTTAGTACCTACTCTAGGAGCTCAGGGATTTTCTCTAGGAGAACTTAATCTTGGTTACAAAATTAAGGCATTATAGGAAATGGTGTAGAAAAGCTGAGAAAAACACTCCTCAGGTTTGCACAGATTAAAAAAAAATAAAAATCAAAGGATAGAGATTTGAAACCCAGGGTTACATATCCCTTGCACTCCATTTTAAACCACAAAATGACCAAACACTATTTCCTATAGAGCTTAGCCCAGTTTGAGCAACTGCCCTTGTGCAACGTTGTGCCCAGGATCTCTCTAAGGCAGAACAAGAACTGTGGGTCTCCACCAGGGCTGTGGCAAGACCAGCACAAGCACACAAGGCAAGGTATAAGGTGTTCCCTCTCCATTTGAGTTATTCCACTTAAGTGCTCCAAAAGAAGTTGAGGGCACACCCATTTTCATGAGTCATGATGAGGAAAAGCCATTGCATGTCTGGTCTGTGTGATACCAAGCCGAGCTGATCCAAGGTTTGGCCCTCAGACTCTGCAGCAGCATTGGCTTCTGGGCAGTTGGGAAGATGGATACAACATACCAGGGATGGGATATTAGTTACCAAGACAGAGGGATACAGGCTCTCCAACAGTTAAGGATGTGGCTGTTATGAAAGGACAAATTTTGGCTACCTTGCAGAAAGTTTAAAAAAAGTTGTATTTTTCCTGTTGCTGCACCAAAGTTTCACTTATTCTGAAAGGCTTGAGGAGATTGCTGGGGAAAACCTTGGTGAATTCCTGTTTGTGCATATGCATTTCACATGCACATAAAATCCATCAGGAATTCCCAGTTCCTTTGGACAAGCAGGTAATTACCTACTGGGGATTCACATCTTGGCCTTGCCATGCCTTGGGAGACAGCACTGGGACAGGCTTTATCATGCAGGCTACAAACAAACAGCTGCCGTTGTTTGTAGCCACCATGCTCGAAGCTGAGAGCAAAATGTATTTACTGTCATCCCTGCCTTTAATGGAAAATTGTTAAAAGTGAGAAGTATTAAATCATTATATGTCATTAAACCATAAGCAAGCCATAACCATTAAGCCATCAAATTTGGAGGGGCAGAGGCCTCTCTCTGAACTCCTTGAGGCACTGCACATGAAGGCACAGCCCTGACCACGTGCCGAGGGCAGAAAGGATCCATGTAGGGAATTGCAGTGTGTCCTTCCCTGACCCTCAGGAGATGGGCTGTTCGGAAACACAGGGCACACGCTGCTCCCAGACAGGATCTGGGCTGTCTGCATCTTCCACAGCCATGGAGGACTGCTTTGGTGGGTTTGCTCCCTTCCCTGCTCCCTGGAATGAGGCTTTCAGGGATAAGCTGGAGACTACACTGATGCAGGGCTCCTCTGCACATTTTCTTTCGTAAGCCACTGAGCTGGTAACTTCATAAGCCATAATTAGATGTTTTTCTGACACCTAATCCACTCCTGTGTCTGTTTTAATTTCCCCCCTCAAAGATGCCAAGGTAGACGACAGCACAGCCGTGCCCTCCTTATCCTCTGATCTTCGGCCTCGGAGGAGAGCGGCTCTGGACGCCGAGGTCGCAACTTCCCGAGTTCAGGGAAGTGACGCTCCAGCAGCGCTGGGAAAAGAGACAAGAACCTTGGGTATTGCAAATCCAGGGCTTCAGCAGGGCTCTTTCCCTCTGCTCTTGCACAGGCATACAGCCAGCTATTCCCAGCTTACTGTGGGGAGCCCAGTTCCCACTCTAAGGCAGGAACCAGAGAGGAGAGCATTGCTGTACAGCGCAAATTGCTGGACATGAGCAAGAAGCAAGGGCTGGGGAAAACCAACCAAAGTGAGCATTTCCAGGCATGACTGCTCTCATGGCACAAGAATGCAGGCAGTAACATGGCAGGAACTCTGGAAACCCCTCCTTTCCAGCAGGTTCCTTCTTTTTTTCCTTCTTTTTTCTCCTTAAAAAAGCCCAAGCTTACAGAATGTGCTTTGCTGAACTCAATCAGATTTTGTGGCTTTTGTGTGTTGGAGACTTTGCTCCTCAGCATTGCTACAGCCCCATCCAGCCCACGGATGCCCCTCTGTGTGCCCCCAGTCCATCCCAGCGACCACAGTGGCACTGCCCAGCACACATCCCAGCCTTGGGATGGTTCAGGGCTGCGCCAGGTATATACAGCTGCCAGAGTCATTGATGTGGGTTTTCTCCAAGCAGGTTGAGAGAGTGTTGTTTGTTTCTGGGTTTGAATGTCAATTTCATGAATGCTCATTTCATCGGTGCATTATCAAATTCCTTTCTTTCAGGCAACAAGGTGCAACAAAATCAGGGCTAAGAGGATTAATGAAGATGTGTGGCACCTGAGCCTGAAATAAGCTCAGGTGGGAGCAAACAAAAATTCATCATCTAATGACCAGATATCCACAAAGGGCTCACTATTTCCAGAAGAGAAGCCAAAATGCAGTGTCAGATGCCATCAGCAGCCCATATGAATCATCCCTGCAGAGAGGCTGTAGAACAGGGTGTTGGTTTGCTATGTTTTTGCTTGATAAATCACAACCTGACAAATCCAGGGAAGGAAGGAAAACGTCAAGATTTCTTAACACAGGGATTGGGGTCTGTCCTATGGAACGTGTCTTTCTTGAAGCCCCAAGTGGAAAGGAGGATCTGACCAGACATGAATGGGGTCTGTGACTCCGGTCTCAACCACAAACCATCACATTACATGGACAATTGAATTCTTTTATCGTTTTCCTGTGAAAATGGAGACAAATTCTCCAGCATCTCAATGATTAATATCTAATACTGACCACAGGGAGCCTTGGTACCATGGTGATGTGTCTGCACAAAACACAGGATGGAAGAAAGATGCTAAATAAACAGACAAAGAATTCAGTCCAGAGAGAAACAGAGTTCTGGAAAATTTGAGGGAGGTCACTGGAGAAGCATCAAAACTGTCAGCTGAGCTGAGCCAGTGGTCGTGAGGGGACTGTCTTGCTGGCTTCCAGGCAGACAACTTGACCCATGGATTAGACATCCACATGTGGAATTAGGAAAAGAGAAGACAGCTGGGATTTTAAGGGGGTGAGACCCTTGTCCCCATGAAGAACCACCTTTGCAAACAAGGAGGTAAGAGGGGCCAGAGGCACATGGGACAGGCCCTTGCATTTGGTGTGATCAGAAAAGCTGAGAGCTGTGGATGAGGAAGGAGATGTTAATTTACCCTGAGACTAGCAGGGACCCACCCACAAAGTATCAGGTTGGTTTTCTGAAGGGATTAAGGAGTCCTCACCCTTTTGGGAATTCTCTGTGCTGTTTTTGTTGCTGTCATCCAACAAAGGTGTGGCATCAGAGAGGTCACAGGAGAGGTGAGCAATGTGTGCTTTGCTTCCCCCAGGATGGAGCAACACACAGCAACCAGACCAGGTGAGTCAGGAGAAGGGTAAGATAATAGGAAAGACCTGGAATGTGCATCAGAGCTCAGTCCCTTATAATCTTTTATACTGAAAATTGGTGCCAATAACTTCTGAATTCTCTCTCTTCAATTTTGGTAGAATAAGCCACAGGAAAAAGCAAATTAACTCTTCTGCAAAGAAGCAGTTTTCCCTATGGATTTGCATGGGTTGGACATTCCCACCCTTCCCTCAGGGCTTGAGTCTGGTGCTGCTCAATCCCAGCTGGGGAGGTCATGGCCACAGAAAACCCCTTTCTCCTTCAGTAGCAATGCCAAGGAGTAAAAGGAGTGATTCCTGAACACAAAACCAGTAAAAAAGGGAAATTGGTGCCAAATTCAACAGGCTCCTGCCCACTGGATTTGAAGGGGAGCTGCAATGATGACAGGGTCACTCCTCTTGGTATTGCCAGGTAAGGGCAATGGTCACATACTGTGGCTTATGAGGTTCAGATTGGATAGTACAAAGAAAAATTGGACTAGGAGGGTAGACAGAGCTGGAACAGGTCACCCAGAAAGTGGTGACATCCCCACCCAGAGCAGTGATCAGGCTCTGGGCAGCCAAAGCCCCAGCTGACATGATCTGGTATTGGAGACAGTCCTGCTCCAGATGGGAGGCTGGATTACAGAGGTCTGTTCCCACCATCACTTCTATGAGACCCTGGGGGAAGGAATAAAGCAAAAGTGGCATAAAAAGAATAATCCTTCCTCTTTTGAATCCTCTTGGGATTTTGAAAGTCACCAAATATGTATTTTCACACAATTGAGGATGCTGCCACACACCAGTGAGTAAGTGCAGCATGGGCTGCCAGTTCTCTTGCATCCCCCATCTCATATTAGGAAGCAATGGGGGCCAGCTCCTTCCCAGTCCTTCCCAGTAGGCAGAGGGATCTCCTTTCATAAGTAGACTGTGCCTTTGGAGAACTGCTGGAAGGTTCTCAGTAGCCCATTTTCACTACTCACAGGTCAGAGACTTGGGTGTTTTGACTCCCAGGCATTATCCATTATCCATTTTTTGATCACCTGCATGGAGCCTTTTTATGTGGCACTCCCTGACAGAGGTCTCACTGGGCAGCTGGGAACAGGTTGTTTAGAAGCACAAGATGACAACCCAGTTTTGCTGCTCCCATGGTGATACTCCAGATAACACACTTTGTAACTTCTAAAGATGCTCCTGTGTTGCTGCCACCAAAAAGCCACACTTAGAGTCTTCACATGTCAGCAAAGAACGGTTTCACTGTGAGAAAACCAGTACATGCAGCAACAAGTGACTGGGCACACGCTCAGCTGTTAGCAGCTCTGCCGATGCCACTGGAAATGACTGTGGGATTTTTTAAGGACACATCAAATTGATTTGGATCTGTTAAAACCTAGCGCCTTGATCTCCATCTGTGTTTTGAGTGTCCCTGCTGGAGGAGCAGAGGGAAGAAGAAACACAAGCGGAGAACAGGATTTTCCTTGCCTCATCCCCACCAAGTATATTTGTTTAAACAAAATGGGTGGAACCGAAGCCATGCATGGGTGAAACTAAAAGGAGTCAGTCTTTGTGCCTGAACACTTCATACCAGCACATTTGCTCAAGTGTGTTTTCCTGCAATGCAAAAGCCAGTGGAGTGCTCACAGCTTACCCAAGGCAGCACCTTCTTCCCTCCAAAAATTTTTCCTTACCACCGAGGCTTTTAAATTTACTCTTTTTTTTCCCAGGTTTACCTCTCCCTGCCTCTAGTATTCCAGGCAATGGGTTTACCTTCCTCACATCACACAGCACCTTTTAAAACAGGTGGGATGGGGTGGGGATCCCAGTCTGTGCCAGGGCTCACAGGTAACACCTCAGCCCCAGCCCAATTTCCCAGCCCTTCCTTAACGCTCTCCCCACAGAGGATGAACAGGTCTGGAGCTCATCCTCTATTCCAGCATAGCTCATCCATTATTCCACCACTTTCACAAATTCCATCTAATAAATGGGTTGGGTGGGTAGAAACCTTCACACGCTATTAGTGTGCTTATTTTCGGCTGTAAAGTAATTCTGCAGGAATTCAGCCATGTACAAAACGTCCTTTCCATGCCTTTGCTGTCTGTGAGCAGATCTCTGGCCCATGTTAGGACCTGCTTCACCCTTCCTGGACTGAGGGCTGGAAAACATGCTCAACATCCCCTGCAAAGAGCATCTCAGATGTTATTTACAGTAAGAGGAGATCTGTCCAGTGTCACTGGATTCTGTTAGACAGAAGTTAATTAGAACTTTTGAGGTCACTGAGCCCAAGCCGAGCCCACAGGAAACCAAACCGAGTCACACTTAGACTGGAGAAACTCCCCTGGAATAGTTTGCTAGTAAATGGGTGACACATGGCCATCAGGAGTCTGACAGCATTGCTCCAACATGACTCAAAAATACTCCAGCACCTGCATGTGCCTCCATGGCCCGTCTCATCTCACCACTGAGGAACCCTGCTCCCACCACCAGCCCCACGCAGAGTTTTACAGTGATATGTGATAAGATATCATAAAAACCAGGACTCGTGCGGATGGAGAGTTTGGAAACATGTCTTTGGTGAGTAAACACTCTTTTTCTTAAAACAAAACCAACCCCAAAACAACAATAAAACAATTTATTCACACTCTTGGGAAAATGCTAATTAAAGTTTACTTTAAAATACTAGCAGACATGAGTGTGGGCTGTAACAGGAACATACTGTGAAGTGACAGGTTTGCAATAATCCCATCCCTCAGCCAAGTCTAATTCATTCTGATCACACGAAGGTCCGAAATCCAGGGAGGCTCTCGGAGCACAAGCATGTGCACTTGTGGGAGGTGCAAGAAGAGTCTCCGGAGCGCCGGAGGTGCGAGAGGGAGAACAGGTGTGAGAGCAGGGGTTAATAGAGGAGGATGCCGGGAGCCCAGCTCTGCAGCAAGCACGAGGAGAGCTCTCCCTGCTCTGCTGTGGCAGCTTTGCAGAGCGCTCCCTCACGCTCCAGCTCAGGGAAGGCACCTCCTTCCAAGCTTTGCTTTAGCCTAGAGCAGCCTGGCCACGGAGAACTGGAAAGAGCCATGGGAAAGGCTAAACATGGCTTGGTACTGCAGGGTGAGATGCCACGACTGCTTTGCCTCCAAGAAGGTGGGCACAGACCATCATTGTGCCAAATGGAATAACTCTCTCAGTCTTTAAGAGCTAACAAACCCCTTGTTCCTTGGTGAGTCCGACACTGCCCTGAAACTCATGAGCCAGGCAAGAAAGGTTACTTGACTCCTGCTTTAGCAAGGTTTTCACTCGTGCCAAGTGACGCTGCAGCCACCTAAACAAACCCAAGCTTTCCAACAGGAGCAGATGTCTTCCATGCTCCATATCTGGAGCCAGGTGTTAGATGAAGCACCAGGCACTGGCAGAGCAGAAAAAAACTCTGTGAGGGCAATATTGAAATAAAAACTAGTTTTTTCTAGTGATTCCCAGCTCCCCTTTTGCAACACCATGGTATTTGTGCCCAGATTGGGAAAGGGTGTTGAGGAAAAGGCTGATGGAGACAATTTCCATGGCTCCACACCATGTGCTTCACTGTTCCTTTAAACTCCTATAATGTATTCCAATTTGAGTGGGGAAAGCTATAGAATGGGATGCACACGATTTTTGGGTTTCCTGACTTACATAGGTCTACTGATAAAGGACTCAGCGCTGCCTTCACTTCAAGGTCCTTCAATAAAAGAGGGCAAGAACACTGCAGCACACAGAGGTCACTGTCCCTTGAGCAGAAGGTTGGCAAAAACATGTTTGCTGGCTCCAAGAAAGGCTCAAGGACCAGGTCATGAGTGCAGCATTACCCTAACCCTGCCTCCACTCACTGCAGGTGGCAATGAGGAGAAGCATGCTGGGTGTAACAGGAAATCATTCCACCCATTTCCTGCAGCCAGCATTATTTATCTTTATTCCATCTTTCTCCTGGTCTGCACATGCCCTGGGAAGGCATTTCAGGAGTAGGATTTCACTGGGATCCCACCTGCACTAACCACAGCACTTTTCTCCTAGGGAGACTTTAATTAGATGGGACCAATAAACCATACGTCAAATGGGTGATTTCACTTTTAATTACATTTTCCAAAAGGTTATAAATAGTTCCATTAAAGCACACATGAACCACCAGGTGCTTGCTTGTCAAGCCTCGTGTCACCTCAACCTCTTGCAAGTTGTCCTGCTTAGTGTCACATCAGATTTGGGAGCCTAAGTTGCTCCTCACAGCCTTCTGCCCACCTGATCCTGTCAGGACTTGACTCACACCCTTGTGGTGGCTGTGGACATGTGGCACTCTGCGTTTCAGGTGTGGTGGGTGCTCCTGCTTTAACTCACAGAAAATGTTACTGGGCACCAAAAAGGAAAATGCGAAACATCCCGAGGTTATCATAGGATTGAAGTGGAAATGATGAGTCTCTCAAGTGCTTGGGAAAATCATACCCTTTATCCAGGCTTAGGGCATGCTCCCACTCGGGACACCACCAGAGTATTGACTGCCTGTCATCCTCCCCACCATTGCAGAGAATCACAACCATAGATGATGTTTTTGGGAAACTATCACCACAGACACTGAGGGGAGAGTGCACCTCACCTCTCCTTCCTCATGCAGCACAAAGACTTTGATTTCCCTGCACGTGAACCTGAGGTCCCACTTCAGCCCCCTGCTCCATCCACCTGTGCTCTGGTCACACCAGTGACAGGTCTGCACTCAGTGGTACAGCACAGAACTGGGGTGAGCTTGCTGGCCCCCAGCAGCCCCCTCATCTGGCACTGAACTCCTGTCCATACCATGCAGAAGCACTCTGAGACACCTCCCTGATAAAGTTTCCTGCCTGTGAAATCCCCAGTGCTCCCTGAGAGATGAATACATATAGACCCTAAAAACTAACCCAACAGATGGGAAGCAATATAATGAAGGAGCATTACTTCTTACAGAACCTCCAGCTTTCTCCTTGGCCCTCTGAAGAGTTGAAAAACAAGGTCAGTGTAAATACTTCTGCATCCCAAAGCTATTTAATAAAAACATCCTTCTGTTTACCAGAATGCTGCTTAGCCGTGCGCTCGCTGACATCTTCCTAATTGGAGAGCAGGAACTTCAGGGTAGCTACTTCACTCTGATCAGAGTTTCTGGCCAGAAATCTGGATCAGATCCACTGCTGCATTCACTGGCATTCGACTTTTTTCCATATTAAGGGTCTCCTCTTCGTGCTGAAACCTTGCATTTGAAAATAAGCAAGCAACATCATGTGAACTGCAAGCCTCGGATTCTCCTTAAACGTGTGGTTAGATCTGTATCAGAGAAAAACTCCTGCACAAGCCTTGGGGCCATTGGGTAGCATGGACTGTCACCATCAAAACCCAAAGGAGCCTAATCCATCTGTGCCACGAGATAGTGACACTCAGGGATGAACACTGTGACCACTCAGTTCAGAGCACAGCCAGACCACGTGGCCTGACTGCAGTGATCTTGCACAAAAGAAACAGCATTTGCACCATGATCCCTGAGCAATGTGAGTCAGACTGAAAAAGCTTGATAAAAACTCAGTCTTTAAGTTTAACAAACAGATGTAGTGTCTAGAAGCTGAACAAGAATGTCTGCATCCTATAAGCAGATAGCGGAGAGAGCTGCCATCAGCATCCATGGATGCTTCCCACTAAAATACCTTTAAATAGCAGCTTCTATTCAGTACCCCACAGAAGACAACAGAGCTAAAATATCTTAATATAAGGGGATTTTGTTTTGGTCCAAACATCTTAATTTCAGATTCAGCGAGTGGCAAGCTGTGTGTCAGATACCGCCCAGACAAAACCTGTCTTAATTTAGAGTTGACAGAACACTTCTAACCTCAGGAAAAACAAAATCTCCTCAGTTACTGCCAATTTGCATCTTCAAGACCAATGACAAGCACCTGAAAGGTGCACAGGCCCTCTCGCTGGGGCCTCAGAAGAGGATGTTGTGTTTTTAAGGGCATTGATGGGTGAAAAGCTGGGCAGCCTGCACGTCTCTTCCCACAGGAGTTTTACTGACATGTCATGAAATAATGACTGTGACTACTCCATCTTCCCCAGCTGCTTCTGGGCTGCCAGAGAGCAAGGAGCTGCTCCCAGCCTCGGGAGAGGCAGCTTGCATGTACACAGTGGTTATGTTTTCAGATCTACTCTGCAGCCCTGTGGCACTTACTGTGCACCCAGAACAGCATTTTTGGGAATCATTTGTCACCTCTCCCCTCCTCCCTGCCAGCCAGCACAGTGCAGTGTCCCAGGGACACTTCAGATTAGCCAGGCAGCCGAATTTGACCCACAGCACCTGAGTGCCATGGGGCCGTGAGCTCAGCCTCCTTGTGCCCACCTCGGTGCCATCCCAAGTTCCAGGTTTGAATTGGGATGAATCCACCACAGGAAAGAAGGGGAGGGAAAGAAGACACCTATGTCCCAAACTTGAGACCCCTTGGAAAGGTGCAGAGGAAAAAAAAGGAAGGGGCTGGGAAGTGCCAGAAGCCGCATGCCTAGTGCGGGGCAGGTGGGTGGAGCACAAGAATTTTTGGAGGGGAAAGAAGCTTGGGACTGGATGGATTTTGCTGTGGAGGAAGGAAAAAATCCCCACCCCCCCACCCTTTCACACACTATACACGTGCTATAAAGCTACAGAAACTGCTGGCCAAGGCAGGGTGGTCTTGAAAGGGGATTCATCACCCAAACTCAACACGTCTTGGCCCCCTCCCACTTTGCCCTGAGACAGAGCTGTCAGCAGCTGGTGAACAAACACACTGCTCTTCTCCTTAACAATGAAAAGCAGCAACACTTGCACTCTGCGCTGCCTTGAAAAATTCCCTCCAAAGCAGACACAAACCTTCAAAGAGCAGTGAATGAGCTGGACCCTGCTAAAGCTGGACAGGAGCCACAGCAGCAGCACCTCGAGGCCCCAGCCAGGGCTCCTCTTCCAGCTCCCTCTTCCCCCCTGGCACATCCGTGTGTGCTGGGGCAGATGTGGACCAAAGCATGGACTCCTCTTTCTGCCCAGCTCCTCCTGAAACTTTTAATCCTTCCCACCTCCATAGTTTTCAGTGTATCCAAGTAGTTCATGGCTACTTATAACTACCTATAGCTTATAATTATAAAGCTTATGACTCTAAGGGCAGGTAGTACACATGCCTTCAGGCACTTCCAGCAATGAGGGGACAGGATTTCAAGGCAAGGCTATCTCCAGTTTCCTTAAGCAATATTATTGCATTCCAGTGTGGAATTTTTGAGTCTTAGTGAATAAACACATGGAGAAATGCCTTTGGGTACAAAAGTAATGAGTTACACACCTGCACAGATTTCTGAAAGACAAACATCACCACTCCAGGCTTTTAAAGGCTATGGTCTTCAGTTCAAGATCAAATTCCTCAAGTAAGGCAAGAAGCCCTCATCCTCTCCTTCAAAATCATGGACTGCTTGTTCAAAGTTTCAATATAAGCCTTCAGATAAAGGTGGTGTCCTGGAAATTCAAAGGACAGAGCAAAAGCTGCAGCTGACAAGGTACATGAACTGAGCTTATCCAAACTGTGGCATCTTTACCCTCAAAGAATGACCTGAATCCTTCGAATTTCATACCCATTAGTTACATGTATGACTAGCTTCAAACATAAAACATTGCTCAACATCCGATTATTTTACATATTAGAAGAAAAAATACCCCTTGCGCACAACTCAAATTATGCACGAAAACTCATGGCAGAACTAATTTCTTAGCGGGTTTAAACAGCATGATGGGGGAAAAGGCAAAAAAATTAGACATTTTGCTTAATTTGTGGCTATAGGGAAATATTCTTAGCCAACTTTTAACCATTTGCTTCCAAGTTTTGTAAAAGGACTAGGAAAGTGCCCAAATGCCTGAAGTTTGTATTTTTCCAGAGAGAACAAAATATTTTTCAATCTTGTTTTATACATCACCTTACCCATTTGGTCATCCAAATAGGTACTTGTCCTTTACCTCTCTGGGAAGGTGTTCCTCCCAGAAGAGGAAAAGCTCCATAAAGCTCAAGTTGCAGTGGCAAGTGAGCATGTGACATGAAACACTACGACTGTACAGCCCACACATCATCCCCATCACAAACATTGCAAAAATATTCCTTTTCAGTGTCACAAAACCTCCAAAACTCTGGTTCTGGGTTTATTTCAGACCAGAATCCTGTAGTCTAATATTCCACATTTTCTAGCATGATTTTCTAGCTCATTTCCCCAGCTCAGGTATTTCCTTGCCGAGGTTTGGTGAAGGCTTACCTGGCCTCTCACTGTCCTTTTCAGGGAGAAGGGAAGAAAAGGATTGGTCTGCTAATTCCTCTTGCCATAGTCAGGAGCAGGAGACAGTATTTCTTCAGTAACTTCCAATGGCAAATCTTTTTCCTCAAAAACGCCTTCCTGAACATTGTCTCTGAATATTGCTGCTGTCTGCTGGCATGCTGTGAAACTTGGAGGTCCAACCTCTTTCCACTCGGTGCGCTGTCTGTGCTCAGTACCCAGCATTCCCTCTTGGAGAAGCACAGGAAGGCAGAGGACAGAGTTCTCTTTCCAAGTCTCTGCACATCCTACAAAGAAAGCACAGTTAAATGCTGATAGAAACAAAAACTGCTCTCGGAAGGACGTTCTGTCCTCAATTCCATCAGAAAGGACTGAGTGAGCAGGGTTTGACAGAGCAAGAAGAAAATCAGGATCATCTGCGTTAGACAGAACTGTTGGCAGCTATTTTCTTCCTACTTTTGATGGCTCTCAGCTATTGTCATACCTGGAACCCAGTCAAAAGCATGCTCATCCTGCTGTGCAAAGCTGTTTCTCTCAGCCTCTATAATAAATCAGAGGCATTAGCAAACTCTTATGTACGTTGCAAAAAAGCATCATCCCGTATTTAAAATGCACCAACTTCCAGCTGAGATCAATCGCGCTTCCTTTTAATTTTGATTGCTTAATTTTAAGGCAGCTAAGCTCTCCCCTCTTCCAAGGCTGCTCATGCCAAGCACTGCTCACCTCCTGGCCTCAGCAGGATGGAGAAAGCTCCCTGAGCACCAGGCCCTCAATAGCTCTGGAATGTCACCTGAGCATCTGCTTCACAGGGATCTGGTCTCACCTGGGATTCTCTCTGCACAGCAGAGATTTCACAGCAATGCCACAATGCTCCTCAACTTAACATCAGAGAGAAATTTAAACAGGAGCAGTGTCTAAAAGAAACAGGCTGCAAATCTTCCTCTCCACTGGCAATGTCTCCATGAGGTGCTGTGCTTCGTTTTTCTATATATTTGAAACAATATTTCAAACCAATTTTCAGCCAGAACAGCTGTTTGTACATGCTTACACCTCCCTCCAAGTCATGCACTCTGGAGGTAAAATAGTTCATCAGGTCTTCCAGTCAAGTTTGGAAAGTTTGAGCAAACCCTTTGAGGGAGGTAGAAGAGCGCTGCATAAATTGAAAAAAGCCAGAGAAACAAACAAAAAAACCCCTCAGATTTGTAATTTCTGCAATGGGGGAAGAGCTGGTGATCTAACGAACAGCTACAAGCAGTCAAGAAAATACTGAGCAATTCTGAAAATTGCCCGCTCCTGCAAGAGGGTGGTGAACACTTCCCCTCGGGATGGTGGGAACCATCCTGGCTACTGCTCAGACCCGAGTATTTTAAGTGAGTAGAGAAATCTACTGCTCAAAATAAAATTAGACAAAATGGCTGAGGGTAGTCTTGACCTTTTTATGTCCGTTTTTCTGTGAAATTTGCAAACTTTATTGGAGGCCACTTCCTGCATTCACAGAAAGCTACTTTTCTTCGTTAATACCCCAATAAGTCTGCAGAACGATGTCAGAGCCAGAGCTGCTAAAGACTTGCTTTTAACCGTTTCCTTTCAGATAAATGTCCTCATCAGCTCAAACACAGTTATCAGAAATCAGCTGAAATCTTTTGCCATCTTCTCAAGGGCCTTTTCCCCCCATGAGGAGCAGCACAATGAACAGTCACGTAACCAACTGCTGACAGTAGGAGACGAGGTCTTTGAATAGATTGGCTATGTCATTCCAAGTCCTAGCTCCATAGCACTAACTTTAATTGCCAGATAATTTCCACCTGCTCCTCTAAAATTTTGTATGAATATACAGGAGATTTCCGCTATGAAGTAGCTTTCAACACCATATGGGAGACTAAGTTATTCCCATTTCAAAGATGAGTTTGTGAGACCAAGAAAAACAGCTTGTTGACACTTGAAAATCGACTAGAACTTTTCTGGATGCTCTTAAGCTAGAATAAGAAAATGTATTAAGTCAAGTTAAAATAAATCAGCCCCTATTCCAGAATGAGTGCTATTACATTTTATTCAGTGCATCAGTTTTTATGGATCTGTTTTATTTCAGTGTGAGTCCAAAGGCTCTCAGAGGCCGTGGCTACACTTTAATTGACTTTACTAGGTCAAGCTCTTGAAAAGAGGTTGAAGGGCTACAGCCTTGAGACTTACCAGAGCTCCCAAAAGGCTGATCCCCATAGCAGAAACCTGTGGAGTGGATGAAGTATTCCCTGGGCTGTGAACAGGTAGGAAGAGCTGCACATATCAAGACAAGATAATTTTAAGCATCACACCGAGGGGCAGTGGCCCCAGCTCAACCAAAGGACCAGGAAACCACCACTGAATGATGAGAATGGATCATCATCTCACCTCCTCATAACTCTGCATTCACTCCTCAGTGCAGCACTTTGATCTTTCAAATCAAGACCTTGAACACTGAAGAATTTCTCCTTTTAAAAACAAAAAAAAAAAGAAGGAAAAAGCAAATCCAAAAGCTTTCATTCAGTATCTCATTGATTAAAGTATTTTTACCAAACATGGGACCTAATTTCAGCCTCTGTCTGAAGATGAAGTGCATCTTTTCTGCAGAGTGAAATTGTCACTTGAGACTATCTCATCCAGGAGAAAAGGTTACTTTTCCTGTGGAGCCACCATCCCTCGGTGAGACTCAGTTATCCAACATGGTGACTTGAACATAGGCACTCATCATCCAGACAAACGATGTCAACGTTTGCAGAAGGCTGAGAAGCACAAAGCTGTCAGAAAAAATGAGTGAGACTCTGGTGCCCAAGTCCCTTAGACACTCTTGTACATCCCAGCCACAGCTTCCCAGAGGAACACCCCTATGGATGCTGGCATGGAAATACCCTATGGATGCTGTAAGCACTGCCTATGAACACTCTCCATTTTAACCACCTGCTTAACTAAAAGCTTTGAGGACACTGCTCTTCAGACCTCATTTATGTGTGACCAGACAGCAGAGCCTGTGTTGATGGACTCTAGATCTTCCTCTCTCTACAAGGGAAAAGTACGATGGATTTTATCCCAAGAGACTTAAAGCCAGATGCTCCGCAAGTGGCAGAATCCCCAGCCACATCCACCAAGACCTATTACCTTTTCTTTAATGGGCTTTTTTTTTTTTTACCAGCCTGACGTTTACCCAGGCCTGGTTTTCTGCACATGCCTGGACCAAAGCTCAGCCTCTTCAGCATAGTCACGGCAGCTTCCCTGCCACATCCACGTCCTCTGTCCCCAGCCCAAACTGCAACACCCAAAATCTCAATGAAGGCCCTGCTTGGCTCTTCTCCCAAGGGATCTTGGAGAAAAGCTCTCCCTTGGTTCCAAGTGATGCACAGCCCCCTCTCCACTAGGACACTACACTGGCATCCCTTGTCCTGGCCCTTCTGCAGTCATGTCCCTTCCTTGGGAAGTCTCCAGCCATGGCAGGGAGCATCACACTGTATCTTACTATCAGAGTCAGACCCCAACCTTGGCCATACACACCTGCCATCACTCCTGCCACAAGAGAGACTTCAAATCTTGCTAAGCCCAAACAAGACAACTCTCTAATAAAATGCTAACATTAGAAACAAGTGACTCTGTTTGGAGCCTGACTCCTTCCTTGATAACCACTCAAAATATTATCTCCCTTGCAGGGTCTGTTCTCCATTTCCCCCACCCAGCGCAGCTGACAAGGGGATTTCATAGCTGTCAGAGCTGGGATCCAGTGCCTTGGATAAGGCCCATCCTCTGGGCATTCTCTCTGCAGACACCTCTGACTGCAGCCATCCTCATGCTTACTGGCAGATACAGGCCAGCTCAACAGATACCTCAACCTCACAGGTACCATTTTGGGGGGGGGGGGANTCCTCCACGGTTTCCTTTTGGGGGGGGGGGGGGGAACTGATTCTGGGCACCTAAATCTTGTTTATCCCCAAGAATCAAACGCAAGCAGTGCTTCTCACCTCCCTCCCTAGCCGAACCTTATCTCTAAGTGCCTGAGATGCAAATGAGTTAGAGAAACCCATATTGCCCCTTGTGCTGTGTCAGATTTTTAGCCCTGGCCCATCTCTCCTGCTCGGAGAGAGAAGAGAGTTATCAGCACCCTGATCTCCCTCTGAGCTGTCAGTCTGGTGATATTTTCTCATAGTTTAGTGCTACAGCACCACTGACATATTTCACATGACGCACTCTGCAGCCAGATGCCTCAGTTTCCCCTTCACTGTCACACATGGATAATCCCGAGTGAAAAAAAAAAAGAGGCTAGGGGAGAAATTAGCCAGCAAAGCCTGAAGGAAACGGAACAGGGGGTGCCTGGGAGGAGCAGCCTACAGCAGAGGGGATCACGGCTTGGAAAAACAGAGGAAAGGCAGGTGGAGTGTGATGGCTCCATCACTACCCCTTGGAGACCAGCAGCCCACCCAGTCCCCAGAGCCTTTGGAGCTGGGAGACGCCGTTCTAAAGCCACCCCGGGCCTCGGCACGGGCTGGCCCAGGCAGGAGGAGCAGCAGGGCTGCCGCAGGTTCCGCGCCGCCCGCGCTTGCCAAATCCAGCTGGGGAAATTCACGCAGCGAGTGCCTCGCACTTTGCCTGGCTCCAGGCAGTGCTATTAGTCTCCCTGCTAATGAGCATTAACCACCGGCACACAAACAAACACGCCAGGCGCTTCCATACGGCCGCCAGCCCGATGGAGCAATAAACACGAGCTAAGCTGCTCTTTACGTAAGGATACATTTGGGAGGGGACGCGGTTCTTCTGTCACAAAGCATATTCCGTGAGAAATTACAGGTGTGTTTCTCGTGCTCAGAGAGAAGAGTAATAATTTTAGTGTTCCTGAATAAGGCAAATCATTCATCCAGGGGAGTGGGGGGCAAAAAAAATTTAAGAATTGAAAATCCTGTCTGAGAAGCTTCTGCCTGAAAACTGAGGCAGGTTCTGGACCTAAAAGCAGCCCTTGTCAGAAAGGCTTCAGATGGAGGTAAAAGGAAGCTCTTTGTTTTTTGAAAGTTTACTTTTTTTTTTTTTTTTTTTCCCCGAGGATAAATCCCAGGGATCTTCAAACCAGCTGTGTGACAGGTAGAACAGCATCAGCTGAGGAGTTCCCATCGTACTGCAGCAAAGCATCATTTCTTTGCTACCTACACAGAAAGAAAGTCAGTTTCTGTCCTAGTGTGCTTGCAGGAAGGTTGGAATTTTATTTGGAGGCCTGAAACTGGAACACCTCAGGGGTGGATTTAAGTTTTACCTTTTCATCTCAACATAGCAAAGTGTAGGTGTAGCTGGAAAACTGCATTGCCAGAGTTTCATTGCCCTTTTGCTTCTTCACAAGAATCTCGAAAGACAGGGAAAACACTAGGTAGCAAGCAAAAAGGAGAAATAAAGCCATGGAAGGAAGCAAAGCAACAGGCACTGATTAGGTTTTTGTTTGGATTTTTTTTTTTCCTTCTGGGGTGAATGGGAAAAAAGAAAACTCATAAGTCAATGCTTTTTAAAAGTCCGGCCTTTTAAAAATACTGCATATTTCTGTATCTGCAGAATAAAGCACCAGTTCAAGCCAACCACAAACTAGTCTGATACAATCTGCAAAATTATTTTTCTAGTTATCTTGATGAGTGCTGACTAATTAGCAAGACAACACCCGAAAGTACCCGTTTGTGTTATCCCAACCTTTGTGCCTCCTGGCTCTGACACAAAAACCCTGGGGCCAGGGGGCTGATTCACCACTCTTTCCCTGCAGCAGTGATCTTTGCTGGGGCCTGATGGGGAGACACAAAGCAGGGGACCAAAGCATCCGTAAGGGTGCTGGGGAAATGAACCACACACTGCCAGAATTTACTGTCTCCACCTGAGCCAGGACAGGGTGAGATGGGTCTCAGCCCCCTTGCACACTAAATCTCCCCTGAATATAATCTGCGTGAAGACTTGAATAAATACTACCCTGATTTAAGCTTCTTTTACTATGACAGTTAAACTTGTCTCTGTGCAGTGTTCTCAGGCTGCTTGGGCTCCTACAGTCCATTTCAGGTCTGTGTTTCTGCGCTTCTAACTTATTAGTGGAGCTAGATAAAACTTGTGTGGGGAGTGAAGGTGGTGGAGTCACGTTTTTCACCTTTTATTTTTTTTTGGTCAAGCAAGTTTTAGAGTGACCTTGCTCATGTCAAAAACTCCCCTGAGCCAACGTGGGCTCCTGGCTGGTGCCTGCATCTCTGTGCATGTAGCAGCACTTCCCAAACGCAATGGATGACGTGATGCCTGTCCTCTCCGGCCGCAGAGCAGGTTTTTCCCCTGGCTCCTCGCTCTCCTCAGTGACTCTTATGACACGTTCCCATGCCATCACCTCTCCTCATCCGAGGAGAGGAGATGCGATTGCACGCTGGCTGAACTAGCAAACCCCACCCAGTCTGCCTGAGCGCTCCCAGCTGTTCATCACCCACGGCTGTTCAGAGAGCTTTGGGAAGTTTGACTGCTTTCCTCCTCTCCTCAATTCTCTTTGTCTTCGTGTGCCTACACTAGAGATAAAACCAAGAAACACCGATGGCCCCTCTGCTGCTCTGCTTTCAGCAGGGCTGCGGGACCCCACCTGCAATCCCAGCACCTGCAGGCACGGGGAGAACCATCCTGCCTCTGCCCCGGGCAGTGCCCTCATCGGAGGAGCACATCCAGCGACTCACTTGGCGACAGAGCCGTGCCCAGGGCCAGTCTGGGGCGGGGTATCCCAAGAGATGCTCTCTCACTCTCATCCTCTGAGACTCGGCATCCGGATGCTACAGGATGAGCGACAGCTGAGGCACAGAGGGACACAGGGAACATCTGGCACCCTCCCCTTCTTCACCAGCTTTACCTGCGGGGAAAAGCAGAGGGTAGCGATTAAGAGGCACAAATAACAAACCCTCCTGGTGGAGGTACACAGCAGATTATACACAGTGACAGGAACAATGATTTATTTATTTATATTTGTGGTCATTTAACCAACTTTTGCTCATCCCTTAGATGGTGCATCTCGATACTGCAAACCTGCTCAAGCTTTACAGAAGCTTTAAAATGGCAAGAGAAGCTTCAAAACCTTTATACAAAAGTTTAAAAAGAGTCTTTGTTGTAGTCACTAGCAATCAGGTACCTGTTTGGTGTCAAAATGGGACAGAGGGACCCATCCCAGGTCTCAGAACAGAGGTGTCTGAGTTACACACGAGGCACGACACAGAGACAGTGATCCTGCACACGTGGCACCATCTCCTTCCAGGTCAGATCTCAGGTGCACTGAGAGCCGGAGGAGAAGAGGATGCTTTACTGGGATGGGACAACTTCAGCCCCAGATGCCTTTCTAGAACTATAAAAACAAAGGTTCCCATTCGCTTGACGAAATAAACAAAAATGTAACATTATTTCTAGAGTTTAACCGAATTCCAGAATATTTCAGCCAAAGCCCTGAGCACACCATCTGATGGGGAGGAGGAGGAGGGCCACGTCCTGTAACAGGAATCATCACACATGCTCCACTTCCTCTGCTCTTCTCTGCTCACCAGATCTTTATCACAAGAGATTGCTTGTGCTGTTTCCTCTTCTTGTTACGATCTCCTGCACAACAGGGACTTCTCAGAATTTTAATGCTTAATAATGTATTTGGCCTTTTCACTACTCCAGTTTTTGGTTGGTTTTCATGTTAACTTCATGGGTTTTGGGTGGCAGACATCGCAGACTGGGTAGAAACATGCACCAACACCAATTCATGTTAGAAAACAGCTTAAAAGCCAGATTAACATACTCCACAATTAGGTTTCGAAGAACTCGGGAGTCATTACAATTTGGGTAATGATACCACCTTTTTCAAAATAGAAGTAGTGCCAGATGTGCCAGAGATGACTAAGTTCAGAAAAAAAACCAAGTCAGACTTCTTATTTATGGGTAAAATTCACAAAATTGAATAAAACAGTATTACTGGCATTGCTAGAGACTGAGCTCTCTCTGCCAGTGCTGCAGGAGTTCAGGGTAAATAGCAGCAATACAAATTTAGTGTGTGCTGGGATTCAAACACCACCACTTCTCAAATCACCCTTTTTGACATTTCCCAAGAAATCAGCACTAACAGTTTCTTTGCTTTTATATCTCTGCTGCCTGTTTTCATTCTGTGATATAATACCCTTATCCAGGATAATCTGAATTTATCTGACAGCAGTATTTCATGCATTGGTGTACCAAAATGCTTTCTGAGAACCTTCTGAAAATAGATGTTAAACTGGAATAAAACAAGATACATTTATTGACGCCATTTGTATTGATTCATGCTGATTCAGGTGCTTATTTGGGAGCAAAGTGAATCAATTTCATTTGGAATTCTGCAGCTTTTTATATGACCTCATTCCACCTATGAGGAAACCTCTGGCTTCCCTTCCTTCTGTTCTCCACAGAGATTTAACACTTAGTCCCTTATTTCAAGGAGGGTGGCAGAGACCAGCTGTCAATTACTTGATCACTCATCAGATCAACCCAAGATGCCACCTGAAGAACCCCTCCTGCACCACACTGTGCATTCTCTGGGCACCGTGTAACTCTCATGTGTTTTTCTGGAACGTCTCTGCAAGCATAAGGTTGTCCTGAGAAGAGGGGAAGGTGCTTTGGTACAAAGGTGTTTGGCTTGAGGTCAAACGTCAACCAAGCCCAGCAAAGCTCTGGGCTCTGAACGGTACCTGAGATGAACCACACCACACAGCAGGAATCCTTCTGTGGACTTTCACGGCTGTATTTCCTCAAACTCTGCACCAAAAATCACCATTTTAGCATGTCCCACTTCACTGTGTGCACATACAGACCCTCTATATATACATACATTAAAAAATAGTTGTGCACACGTGTTACACTAGGAAACAAAACAGTGAGGAGAGCTGTGAAAGAGAAATGTCCCTGTTCCCTGCATCCTGAAATGAAGGGATTGAAATTCGTTGCTATTGCACTATTAGACAGGTACAGAGGATGAGCTGAGTGCCTTTATCTTGTTATCGCCGGTTCACAGCTACAAGGGCCTATTCTTCCCCCATGATGTTTCCTCTGGGGCGACAAAAATCTGTTTCAAAATGTTCCCAGCCGTGGTTTGAGGCTTCCTTGCTGGGGGCCGGCAGATGAGGCGGCTCCGCGAGCAGGGAGCGGAGGGCAGAGGCCGGCGGCGAGAGGGGATGGAGCTGTGCCCGGATCTTCTCCGCCCTGCTCCACGTGGGCATCCTGCTTCCCAACGCCGCCGGCAGCTTTGCACCAGAAAAACACGTGTTTGCAGCTGTGAGGGTGGTCACACACCGGCACGGGCTGCTCCCGGAGGTGGCAGTGACTCCACGCTCGGAGGCATTCAAAACTCCCGGGCAACCTGCCCTAGGTGGCCCTGTCGGGGGATGGAGTTGTCCCAGGTGATCTTTTGAGGTTTCTGTCAACCTCAAAAGTTCTGTGACTCAGAAAACTCCTGCCTGACTCAGAGCACACCTGTAAAAAAGAGGGTGACTGACTTTTCACACAGGCAGATAGTGGTAGGACAAGGGGGAATGGTTTCAAACTAAAAGAGAGATTTAGATTAGGTGGTAGAAAGGAATTCTTTACTCAGGGGGTGAGGCAGTGGAACAGTTGTCCAGAGAAGCTGTGGCTGCCCATCCCTGGAAGTGTCCAAGGCCAGGTTGGACAGGGCTTGGAGCAGTGTAGTGAGGTGGAAGGTGTCCCTGCCCATGGCAGGGGGTGGAGCTGGATGGGCTTTAAGGTCCCTTCCCAACCCAAACCACGCCATGATTCTATGACTCTACCAGAAGTGACTTAGGCAATGGCACCAAGAAGATGGTTACCCTTGAATATAACCATGATTAATGCCAATTTCCCCCAGTCATCCACCAAGAGCTGGGAGTGCAGTATCCCACATAAACTTGGAAAGGAAGATCTCACTCCTTTTGTCTTTCTGTTCCCTTATATAGAAAAACTGCACTGGAGAAGCAGTGCTCTGATCAAAGAGCTTAATTATTTATTCTATTCAAATTAAATTTTGCATATGGGACAAATTAATTCTACTATTTCACAGTGCAATTGTCCGCCTTTGTTTGTCCCTCCCTCCATTCTCCCCAAATGAAGCATCAGGTGGTGCCTTGCAAGTAGAAGAATATGGGTATCATCTGGGTGGAGTAAGTGATTAGCAATGAATTAATTTTAAAGTGACAGGGAATAGTGAGAACATGGGAGATGACAAGCTAAAGATCTGTGACACATGGCTGCAACTCAATATGCCAGCACAGTGAAATCATAGCTCCATGCTGGCTAAGTACGGCAGGCTTCACTCTTCCTCTCCACCTATGAATGAATGCATGAAAAAAAAATTCAAAAGCCAGAGGTGATGTGGTGAAATCGTCCTTGGGAAGCAGCAGGTGTGATGGTGACATCTCACACAGTGGCAGCAATCAAGGGAAAGGCAAGAACATGAGAGGCTGTTGTGCCCTGTGAAGACTTCCATTAACTGATTTGTTTGCTACTTTTGCCATTTCCCCGTAGCAGAACCCAGTGACAACCCTTGGATGTGCATGTGATCACACCCCTTTCTTCCTCTCCTTGGAGCTGAAACTATAAAGTCAAGCCAGTGTCTGGGCACAGAGACCTTGGCAGGGCTCTGCCTCTCTAAGGCACTCACCAGTGCCTTAAACTGGTGTGGGGAGGAAGGGGAAGACCCTTATGTCAGTCCCACTTTCTAATCATGTTTGCAATTGCAGTGTCCATGGTGTCCTCTCCAGAACTCCATCCTGGAAGGTCCAGATTCCCCACATTTAACAATCCTACTCACAACGGCTGGGATTTTTATCCTTCCTTGTTTCACCAGACCATCCAGTGGCAACAAATGAACAGGATTGTTCACACCAATGGACTTCTTCGCATGCAAATTCAGGGAGAAGAGCATTTTCTGAGCAGTCCCTGCCACGCTGTAAAGAATGGAGGCAATCAAAAAAATTAATATTCAAACAGGAAACCAGACTGAATTCTGCTTAACTACACACATTCTGGCTCTCCAAGAAACTATCTGAATGAACATCAGTCAGTTCCAGCTGATAAAACATTTTGATAGATAATAATTCCCTAGGAAATGGCTTAAAAGTATCAGCTTAATTCCAAATAAATTAACAAACAAGCTTGCCTTGGCTGTACCTGCTGCTGAAATGGGAATGTAAGAGACAACACATTCACTGCTTTGACTGCCTATATTCAGTCCTTATCTAGTTTTTGAAGCTCAAAAAGCAAGCACTAGCTTATTACTATGCTTGCAAAAATATTGATTTCATAGAAATTATTTTGGATATGGAAAAGAGATAGCACACTCTTGGTTTGTTTTTTAAACAGGCAAAGAAAACCAGGTGACAAGTGTCAAATGATATCACTAAAGTTCTTTTCTCTGTCAGGAGATTCTGAAAAACACTTAAAACCCAATAACTTATGTGAACCAAAGCTACCTGAAATACATTCTTAAAGGTCTGCCCTTAGATAATTTATCAGCTGATTAAGAATAGAGATTTCTCTCCTAATTATGTGAGCATGGGCCACTTGAAGAGTTTTTCACATCAGAAGAAAGTGAATATTGCTCATTAATCAAGTCTCCCTGCCCCCACCCCAGCTCTGCTGAAAGCAGAAAGTTAAGTGGGTCAGGAGAGGGGTTACGGGTGATGCTGCAAGACCAGAGATAAGGCATCAGGCAGTTGGAGGGGAAAGCATTTTATCTAGAAGAACAGGCTTGACTTTCGTTCCATTGAGATAAGCACTAGAGCTTCTCGATGTGGGGAAATAGCCCAAAATAGCTGTTGTGGAATACTCCTGCCCAAATACCTCCCGACACAGATACGCAGTGCCTTGCACTAAACCCTCTGCTTGGGGGTGAGCCAAGTGGTGCAAAGGCTCTGGGAATGATGAATTAGAGGGTGCTCTGTCAGGGCAGGGGTGTGAGAACTACCGTGCTGTAAAAATCCTCATTTGGCTTATTCCATCATCATTTTCCCCCAGAAAGAATCTCGGGGTTAGGGATTCTGGCTGTGTGTAAGCTTGGCAGTGGAATGGGGCAAATGACTAAAGGTAAAATTACATCAGAGGTTATCTGTGGTTTATTCAGCCTTGCCTAGACATGCACAGATCGGCCTGAAGTAACAGCAGAGGTTTCTCTGTTGATGGCCTGGGTCTCAAAGAAGCCTTGGCAATGCAGTAATTTATACCATGAAATGAAGTGTGTGAGCAGTCCTACAGTCATCTGAATTTGGCAGGACAGGTGAGCTAGAGATCACTAAAATATCAGCAATTTCACATGAGGCTGAATGAACTGGCTAGTGATGTTATCTTCTAAACCTCCTCTTTCTTAAGAGCTTAGGGTTTCTTCTATAACTGAGTCTATATCAAACCCATAAAGTCCTTTACTTTTCCTCTAACATAAAACTGTCTCCTAGGAGCAGCTGAAGTGTCTTGTACAGGGTGCATCACACCAGCTTCAGCTTAGAAATTTCCTTTCCAGCAGATATGACCAGGGTAAAACTGGTACCTATTTGACACTGTTACTGCTCTCCCCCCTCTTTTGTTTTTGAAGAAAACAAAAAATCAGTGCTCACATATTAAAAGGATCAAAGCCCATCTTTGTACCAGTGAGTTTTCAGTAGGACCTATGCCTAGGACATCATCCAGCTGCAATATTTTGAGCGACGTAGATCTGGTTTAGACCCAGATAATTTAATATCTTATCAAAAGATCTAACAAAAAACCCCAGAGAAACAGAGTGGGTAACGTTCACAGATGAGGCAGAGCTGATAAAGATCAGGATGTCAGTTATCCAGAGCCATCCGGATCTGCTGGGCAGCTGGACTCATTTGACCAGCACATGTTTCAGCACACCTCGGCTTCAGATCCGGCACCCAAGGCCCAGTGGTGCCAGTCATGGTTATGGGCAGGGGGCTGTGTTCTGGAAGCAGGGATGGAGCCAAGGCTCAGAGCTCAGCTACCACAGGGCACACAGGCAGGGCACAGCTGTGAGCTCAGCTCACTGCTCCACAAATCCTGTGGAATCACTCTGGGGACACCAGGAGATCTATCTCTATGCAGCTACAGAGGGAACAGTCTCAAGAAGCAGCAAAATGTCAGAGGGACAGTTACTGGAACACTGTCTGCAAGTCTGACATCCAGGCTTGGACAAATAAAGGAAAGGAGCACTACAGAAAGATCTTTGCACTTCTGAAAATGAGAAGAAGCTTGGTTTCTTTTTGTAATTAGATGCTAAACACATTAGTGCTAGCCAGGACCTATTTTTGCTCAGTGCTAGAACACCACCTAGCTCAGAAGGGCTTCTAGAAACAAACAACATGCAAATAATCAATATTAACCTGCATTGACTTAAACCTTGCTGTGTTCTAATGTCTAGTGACAACTTCTGTTTTCTTACTGGAAGAAATGGGGAGGAAAGTTGAAGGCAAATAAAGAGAACACTTGACTGAAGAAATTAATTTTTAAAAAGAACTCCCAAGAAAAAGCACTTTAAATGCCTCCTCATGGCCACAGAGCAGCAGCATAGCACTCGATATGTACTGCAGACATCCCAACCACGCACTCACTGCTTGGGAAACACAACCTGTGCCCAAACACTGCACATTTCTGCCACTTCAGGGAAAGGAGAAGCTTTTCAAGATGCAAGGACATGGGTTGTTTTCAGGTCAGCCTTCGAAAGATCTCTTTGATAGAGAACAACATGCAGAGGTATCCAAGGACAACTGTATTCCAGGCTTTTCATAGCACAGCGGCCAGAATGGGCCATCAGCTTTGAGTGGGCAGCATGTGACACCTAAACTTCAGTTTTCACAGAGACCATCAACTGTTACTAGTCACAGCCTCAGGCACAAGGATGCTACAGGCCTAAAGCTGCCAAAAAAAATTAAAAAAAAAAAATCAGCAGTGATTGTACTCCTAGGTTCCAGATGTATCCAAACATGAGTCAGACTGAACTGACAGCTAGAAGCCAAGTTGCACTAACACAGGCAGATGCTGCAACGATGGTTTTGGCTATAAAAGCTGTCACCAGGACAGGTCTACAGGAGGGGCTGGGCACAGCCAGAGGAGCACACACAGCAGCCCCAGGGGCTCAGAGCAGCACTGGCATCTCGCAGAGACACTGGGCAAATCAGCTTAGCTCCTGCCAGGCTGCTCAGGCCACGCAGATCTGTAGCACAGAGGGTCTGGTCCCAGGGGTGAGGCACCCTCTGGTGCCTGACCCAGCAGCTCATCCTTCCCAAGGCGGGACCAGCTGGAAAAGCTTTGGAGAGCCAGAGCATCTGCGGTCCCGCTGCCTGCGGCTGCCAAAAGGCCCTCACAGCTTGTGGGAAAATACAGCTGTGATTCAGGCACGGCTGCTACGGCTTGTGTGGAACTGGGAACAGCTTGACAGCTTTACTCGACTCCAACAGCAACTCAGAGCTGCCTGTTGTAGCTCAGCCCTGTTCCTCCACCAACCTGAGTTGTGCTCAGACGCAAACCTTTTAACTTGTTTTTTTTAAAGTCGGTTATCAAGAGACAGCCAGTGGCAGGTTATCATGGGAGATGGGTTTGAAAGGCAAGGCTGGTCAGATTTTGCACTAACTGATAAAAACAAATCAACCGCAGAAACAAATTCCTCAACTCATTTCAAAGAGGGAAAAAAAAAAAAAAAGGCTTCAAGGAAGATCTCTTTTTTTTCCCCATCTCACAGATTTCTGGGAGTGCTTTGAATTATTTTAGCAAGGAATAAAATGTCCCTGCTCCTGATAGATTACAGCGTTCTCTGCTCTGAAGACAAATCAATATTACAGATCACAAATAAAATAGTCAGAAGGATTGAAAACAGGATTTACAACTGAATAGCTACCACACCTACACGAAAATAATAATTTACATTCCTCACCACACCCTATCAACTACACGCAGGCAGCCTGAAACAGGAAAAGTAACAAAAATAATGGGAAAGAGCAGAAAAGAGTGTCTTGACATTATTTGAACTGATATGAAAACAGGAGCTGAGGGCAGGGAAGTATTTCCTCTTGAAACCAAACAAAATAACAGAGAAACCTTCCGAGGGTTTAGAGTTTCAGGCTCCCTTATTGAGGGAAAAAATCCCCAAATCCTCCCAAATCTATGAAAAGCATACACTTTCCATAGAGAATGGGTTCATTGAAAAGCAATTTTCTGTTAAAAATCAGTTCTGACAGGGTAGTTTCATCCAGGCTTGGATGTTGGATACCACAGGAGCATTTGCCAGGAACAAAAATAGGCATTTAGCTCTGAAGGGCTGGGTTGCTGGGTTTAAAGATGACTCCTTGCCTAGGGAAGAGGCTCCTCTGTCTCAGGGATGGCCGGTGACAGATCAGAAGGGATAGAGGTTCACGATTTGTGTGGGAGTCTTGAATAATCTGTTCCTATTTTAATGTAGGAACATGGGTGGTAACACGGAATTACAGCGTGTGGAGGCGGGCTGGTGTGTGCGGATTAATGAAAAATAATGAGATAATATTGAGCACTTCTATAGTCTCATTACAAGGGCTCAGTTTCTCCACCGACAGAAATCCCTGGAAAATATCGTACTCTGGGACTCCATCCCTAATCTTTGTACCAGGAATTAAAAGGAAACACAAAGGCTATTTCACAAGTATATTCCTTTGAAAAGAGCTTTCATTCTTAGTCTAAAATTTTAAGCGACTCTGTACTTACACAGTAATCCTTTCAACTCATATTTCATTGAATCCAGAAGTCATTGTGGCTCCTGAGGTACTCTGCTGTGAAAAACCCAAAACAAACACTTATAATTGCATGCTGGAAGTTATGACAATGTTTATATGATGCACCAAGAAGAGACAAAAATAAGCACTGAAGGGCACAAGGGTAAAGCTGGGTTTATTGAGGACTAACTACATTAGGATCGACTAAAAAGAAAGAAAAAAACAACCCAAGCATGTTCAAACTGCAATCCAAGCAAAATTTATTTTTAGTCCCTCGATTATTGCAAGTTTCAATAACGGGATTTTGAGGCCCTGCCGTTGTCTCCCATTAACAAGGGCTCTGTTATATATTCTGCAGTGTCGTGGTGGGAAATGATTCATGGCAGGGCTGGGATTTGACATTTGAGCTCAGAGATGGAGGAAAACGTGTTTTGATTCACCACATTTTAAAAACAAACTCACCCTCAGAAGAAACTCCAATAAGTTCTTGAAAGTACTGCGTAAAAATAGAAATACTAGTGCTATGGAAGCCAAAGCCAGAAACCAAGGCTTAACCTTTATTAACTGCGAGAATGATACTGGCTTTGGTAAAGCTGGAGAAGGCCACTGGCAGAATGCAGGGCTGGACTGGCAGGTCAGAAATATGATGCTTACCTGGCTACAAAACCGACCCAGTTATCAATGTGAAGGGTGATGCTGCAGTTCAAAGACCACTGCAGGTACATCATTTGATGCAGCAACAAACAAAATAATTAAATATTTTTAAACCACTCCCATAGACCAAAGGAAGACTGGGCAATGGCAGTGTTGTCGACACTAGTCACTGGAGTAATCTGTTGCTATAAAGAGGAAGAGGCTGTTTTCAATACATTAAGAGTTTCCCAGCAAAAGCCATGCAGAGAAGGGATCAGACATGATTCTCGGTTGCCTAGGGAAGAGCTCAGTGGGTGAGGCCAACCTGTCCTTTACTTGCAGCTGCTGACCGGGTGATCTAAATGAAAAGGCAATGGCAACCCACGGTTTGGCTCTTGCCCAGACACAGGCACACCCCCAAGATGGCCCTGAATCAAGGCCAGGAGATTTCTAAGAGTCTCTTCCTTAATAACATGAGGCCATGCACAGTCTCACCCCTGAAAATGACTCAGCAGTCCTAAGGATTATCAAATCATTTAATTTCTGCCTATGAGCTCTCCCCTCAACCCTCAGACCCTTAGCCGAAGTCGATGAAAAGAGCATCACCACCTCCAGTAAGTTTTGGGACAGGATCCTGAGTCCATCAGGCCAGTCACTTCTGTCCTACAGTGGCACAACGGGACTTCTCCTCCACGCACTAAAGATTCAGACTGTCCCATTAGCTGAATTTTGAGGTTTTTCTGAAGTAAAATCAGTGACCCAGCAATCCTGTGTGAAAGAAATCAGGAGAAATTCTGCTCATTGAACAGAAGCATTCCTTGGAGACAACATACATCAAACATGACTTAAAGGAAGATTAACTTTTATTCAGATGGTATCTTAAGGAATTTCCATTCTCATGTGAATGATGAACACTTTTATTATGGGGAGAGGCTGGTTAATCTTTAACCAAGAATTTACAAGAGATTTGTAAAACAAACAACAAACAATTCACGAAGCTTCATGAGATCTTCCTTTTATTCTGAAGAGTTTGTACTGCGAATGCTACCAGGTCGATAGCTGCATTATGAAAGGAAGGACAAGTTAGGCAATGTGACATGCCCAACAAATCCCTACTGGGAACATCACCTCTGGATACGACAGAGAGAACTCAGCCAAAAACCCATGCTGAGGGAAGGGTTCAAAGGAAATGTGTGTGCAGTCCAAGTGTTTCTAGAAAAATCTTAGGCCACTAATTCATTTCAAAACCATGACAGAGTGATTGGCAGGTGACCGATGCCACCATTTGACACCATAGGACCTTCGCAGACACTTCTCTCGCTGATGCTCAAGCTGATGGAAGGAATTTCTTTCGCTCCAATGAATGCTAAAAGCAGATCTGTGCCCAACTCCCCCATCTCATAACCCAGGCTCAGAACCCCAACTCGTAACACACTCAGTCTCTCTAGTTAATTAACAGGATTTGTGAGCAGGTCGAAATGCGATTCCTGGGATCTGCCAAACCACCACAGGTATTTTCTGCTGCAAGAAAGAAAAGTGTATGCATACACCAATGTCTCCAGAAAGCTTGAAAACCCTTTCGAGTCAGAAGTTTATTTTTATTGGTAAAATATTAAATAATATACAGAATTAAAAACTGCACTTACACTTCTGAGAAGAAATAATTCTTGGACAAATTATATACTTGTTCCTGAGATTCCCTACATTTATTCCAGTAGCTGTGCACTCAAGACAGTACAAACCTTTATAATATAATCCTTTTCACAAAGTATTACAAAGTTTCTGCAGCTTCTTTTATTTATACACACACACACGGACTCCCACTCTCACATGGCTGTACAACACTCACACAGGTACAGAGCACACACATACAGATGTGCAACCATATGTATGCATGTATACTAAGAAGAAAATAAAAATAACAACAAGTCCCATAGTTCAGTCTATAGCGGCAAAACTCTTTTAGCAGGGGGATACAGGTTTACATTAGGGCTGCTCACATGCATCACTGTCAAAGGGATTGTTTCTGAACTCCTTTTATAAGAGCACCTTCCAATAAGCACATAAAGAAGTGGGACAATTCCCAGTGTCTTCACTGGCTTTTTGAGTAAACGCTGATGTCTTTTTTTTTTTCTTTTTTTTTAAATTTAAAAGATTCCTCAATTTGCGCTCAGATGATCTATCACAGAACTAAAAATTCTTAACCTGGGAGAAAAAAGGGGTTATTTCCCAGGTTAGTCACCCCGGCTGTCCTAGGGAAGAGAGCGCTGAGGAGGGCACAGAGCAGCTCCGGAGCGGCCGGGGAAGATGCGGTGACAAAGGGGTCACACCCATAGGCCGAAGCTGCGCTCCCCGAACGGGCCGGGCCGTGCCTGGGTCCCAGCCCTTAGCACGGCCCCTGGCAGCAGCAGGAGCCGAGCGCCCACGGGAGGCTCCCACAGTCCGGCCCAAGGAGTGAGACCCAGCGGGCACCGCCACAGCCGCCCACCGAATGCGTGGTTCTTTTTCACCTCACACACCAGGGGCTGGGCAATGGTTTTGGCAATCAATCAGAAGGGGATAACAGCCTCCTTGCCTTTGTTGTTATTAAAAAGAAAACTCTTAAATACAAATTTAAAAGATGAAAGTGGCTACTGTGCATGCGCAGTAACTGCCTTTCCAAGAAATCTCAATGGGATTTTATTCTTTTTTTTAATTATGTACCTAAATACATATTTACAGAACAGCGGCTTCAGTCTACTGGGGGGCAGGGGGAAGGCAATAAAAATACACTATATATAAATATGTATGATATGTAAAACAAGTCCCATCTAAACTTATATAAGACAAGGACAACTCTAAAGAAGCTTTTCTGGTCTCTCAGGTAGATAAAGGACATGAGTCCTGTAATTCTTACGCAGGCAAATCTCTCCCATTAGAGTAAATGGCAGTTTTGCCCTAGCTAAGAGATTAGGCCTAATCCAAAATCCATCGTCAAAGTCAACAGGAGTCTCCACGGAGTGGGTTTTGGATCAGACCAAAAGATCATTTTATTTTTTGTCATTTTTAATAAACATCAATATTAAGTGCTTTTCTTAAAAAAGAAAGCTACAATTAGCAGAGAAGAGGAAGGAAGAGTCGAGAACAGGTATGTCCTTAATTCTGGATGTGGATGTGTTTCAACACCAACGATAAGCAGGAGGTAAATTATGGGCTTTAGCCTTAATTTACAGTTTCTCATCTTTCGTCAATCGCAATCAGTTTACTTGAACCAAATCTTTAAACGTATTTAGGGCAGAGCGTTTCGTTTCACTGATTTGTGTGGACTGAGGAAGGAACACAGAAACCACTGTACATTAATAGATGTCAGGGTAAGTATTGCACTTGAACAGAAAAATAACCCAAACCCGTGCTTTTGTTGG
Organism: Falcunculus frontatus; assembly: GCA_013398115.1. NCBI lineage: Eukaryota > Metazoa > Chordata > Aves > Passeriformes > Falcunculus > Falcunculus frontatus. The sequence continues at coordinate 82,688 of VZRV01003003.1, forward strand.
TGATTTTTTAGAATTAATATAAGGAAATCATCCATGTCTGCAATGATCATGTTTAGAAAGCAGAATCCAAGAATGAAGCATAAGAAGCAAATTTGGGGTTGGTAACCCCCACCCTGGAATACAACAGTAGTAAAACTTTTTTTAAAGCATTTTCTTCCAACAGGAAAAAAAAATTATATGACTTTTTTTTTTACTTTACAATTTTAAATCTTTCTAAACATTTGCATTAAAATTTTCCAGTTTCTCATAAAAAGATATACATTTTAGGAAAAAAAAACCCAAAACAAAACAACCAGAAAATAAAACCAACTAAAAAGGAAGGCAAATATACAGTATTATAATTACATCACTTTAGAGTCATCTCAAAGGTACCCTAGATCTTTAAAGTGTTACAAAGAGTACGTACCTTAATTTTTTTTCTCAAATCAACTATCTTTTTTTTCTTTTTTCCTGTTTTTAATAAAAAACTACACTTGAGTACAAAAATATGTAAACAGACTGTACAGCCAATGAACAAAAAAACCCCGAAAAAACAACCCCGCAAACCCCTAGACAGCCCAAAGCTACAGGAGATAAGAGCAGGCCCAGACTTAAAGCTCCAAGAAGGAAAAGGGGGAAAGAGAAAAGCACAGAAAGCCATAGGAGACTGCTACCTGGCGAGGAAGTGAATGTGTTCAAGCTCTGAGGACACTTGACAATTTGTCAAAAAATTGATCACAGTTTCAGAATCTGAATGACTACAAAAACAACCAAAAAAAGTCCTTCCCTTGTTACAGTGTGTTCAGGAACGAACATCCATTTCCAGTAAGCAATGTCAAATCCCAGTAAGTGCATAGTAGGGATTCAGTGACCTCCACCCCTGCAAGAAGCTTTTCTTATTCGATGTCACTTGAGGTAAAACTAAATGGCCCGATTTACTGCAAACTGGCCCCGTTGTGCCCGTAAGGAGCCGTGCTCCCCCGTGCCTTGCGGGAGGCATCCATCCTTTATCAGCCTGGTGATACAGAGCAGAGGCTGCCGGTACCCAGGGATTAAGGCTGCTACAGAAAATAAGGGAAGGCGCCTTCAGCGCTGCTACCGAGGCCTGCCCAGAGCTGCTGTGCTGCACCCACCGGCCCTGATCTCACAGGTCGCGGGGGAGATCAAACACACGGTCAGCTGCAAAGTTCCCATGCACTTCCAGATCCAGCCAAAGGGATGGCACGAGGCTGATGGTGCTCAAATGTTTTCCTGGGCTGCAGTGCAGTCACCTAAACCAACATCCGCTGTGGGAAGGAAGCATCTGCCCCAGCTTTGGGCCAGGCTGCTCCCTTTCTCCCAACAGGGTCCATGTGGTACCAGCCCCTCTCAAGACATGATCTGATTAACTTCCTTGTCATTCACTCTGTTGAAATACTTCACATACTGCTAGTCAAAATATCACAGTTTTTTTGGTTTTTTGCAACTGTAAAAAACATCCGTTTTACTACAGCTATGCCAATCTCTGTTGAAATGGTTGTTTCTGTCCACTGATTAATTAGGCCCCAAGATGAAAAGGAGAAGTTTGTACAGAAGGAGAGCATGGGAAGTTATCTTCAAAGACGAGGACCCAAGTGAGCACACTGATAACCACCTTTCCAAAGGCTGGAAGCGAACAGGAACCAGGAATCTGCATGATCAGCTGGGAAGGTTTTATTGTTTTCTTGGCCTGTTAAGCACGCAGCATGGAAAAGCCTGAGCCCACACCTTCTCCTGACCTGTCCTCTGCTCATTTCAGAGCCAGGCAGGAGAAGGACACAACCCATCCTGTCAGGTGGGGCTGTAGGAGGTCAAATTAGAAACCAAACTGGGAACCAGTGATGTTCTCCTTTGCTTATACCTCAGAACACATCAACGGGATAAAAGGGAATCTATTTACTATGAAGCAAATTCTAGCTCTTTTCTACTTAATTGTTCCCCTCACCACCCCTCTGTGGCTGCCGTGGCCTGGGCCCAGCAGAGCAGTGACAAGGGGATGGCTCTGGGCTGTTGCTGGGCTCAGGGTCTGCCCAAAGCCTGCTGGCCCAGGCACCTTGCCCATGGTGGCCCTCCTGCCTTGGTTGTGCTGGCACACTCAGCTCTGCAGCCCTGCAAGGGAACAATTGCACCTGAAACCAGGTCACCAACCCACTGGGAAAGTCCCAGAACTGGCACTGTGCTCGTCACCACAGTGCTCCAGCTCATGAACCCCGTGAACACCTGCTGATGGGCTTCTCTCATCTCTATGCCAATTCCTGGGGTGGCAGCAGCGTGACAGGCAAACTCACAAACCACTTCCAAAGGACTTGCCACATTTGTTTTTCCAGGCTGAAGCAAGAAGCAAGTGCTTTAAAGTCTGCTCCCAGTCCTAAGTGGGAACTTTAAAGCAGAGCAAAGTCCATTTCCAAGGGTGCTTTACTTAAAGCGCTGAGAGGGAGAAAACAGGAGACGCTTCCCTGGCTCTCCGTAGGGCACGGTGCAGCTGGGGGCTCCCGCGGTGAGTCTTGGCATCACGCTGGGGATACCGTGCTCCCTGGGACCAGCTACACACCAGCTCTGGCTGGATAGCTGGAATGCACTTGGCTAGGGTAATTTTCAGCCCTTCCCACTCGTAAAAGCCAGCTGACTCCAGGAAATCTCACAGCAAAGTACCAACAAGGTCCTCTCTCTGGGTCAAGCTGCCAAGGAGGGTGCAAAGCGGAAGGGATGTTTCCTTTGGGTTGGTTTTTGTCGTGCATTCTGAAAGGGTCTGGTAGGATATCATGAACGACATCAAGATCTCCCAAAATGCATTTGGAAAAGGCACATATACAATAAAGCATATATCTAACTACACAATACCATATATATATAAATATACTTCCTCAAGCTCCAGCTGTCCCAGACCACAGGCCATCCATTTTTGTTTTTAAATGCTACTAAGCCAAGCTAAGGTGTGAATAACTAGCAGAAAAGCCAAATCCATCACCCTTTTCCTAAAATCCCACATTGACTTCAGGCAACTCTGCCAGCCTCCCTCCTCCCCCCTCACTACATCATAAAGCACAGCAAGAGTTAAGGAAAGGAATTTATCCAGTGAAGGAACTATATTACTGTAGCTCCTGCCCTTGGCTGAAATAAGCACCTTTGCTGCAATTATCTCCACAGTTTCTTACTGGAGGAAGGAGTGTCTGTTGTCTGGCTTCTTTCAAAGCACAACAAGCTAGCTCAGGACGGGGGAAACAGTAATAATGTCCCATGAAAGCCCAGTTTTGAAGGGTTGGGTTTCACTACTGACCTCCTGCCTGGCAGCACAAATTTAGGGAAGCCCTTGTAAACAGAAATAAATTTGGAAACTCTGGCAATTGAGAATTTCTTCACCCTGTAGTAAACATACTTTAGGTCCACATGGCTACTTTGTGAGCTGGGTCCTCACATTGTAGAAACCAGTACCACTAAAAATCAGGCCAATTAACCCATTTAGAATCTTCCTCTCTACTATAGACCACTACAGGTTAATGCCTAGACACTTTTCACATCACATCATAGATGAAAGCAGTTTTTAAGGAGAATAAAATTGTTTTAATCCCATAAGTTACTGAGTAAAAAGCAGGCTTTACTGAAAAATGCAATATATTTTGATGTGCACTCCTAAATGATTACAAAGAGAGGTGGCTGTAAAATTCATCAGTCATAACTGCAGATATATAGATAATGCCCTTTGCTCCAAGGAAATGGATCACACCAAGAGCAGAATAAGCAGTCACACTTCTATTTCAATTAATAGGCTTGTAATCCTCTAAACTGAGTCGGAATATTGCCATTTTTGATGTAAAAGAAGCAAAAGGGTTTACTGGCAGGGATGTGCACAGAAATGGTTTCTTTTTTTTTTTTTCTTTTTAATGAAAATGGGGAATGCTCACAGGAAGCCAATTCTAAATTTGCAAATGCACGTTTCTAACCAGAAACCTGATTCCAGGAATTTCAGAAGAGTCAAATAAAAATCAGCCAGGTTCAATTTCCAGCACCAAATACTCAGAACAAATGGATTTGGAGGTCAGGGATTAGCTACTGAAATTCCTAGTACACTATGAATGACTAATGAACTCAATGAAATGCAAGAGCTTTTCTTAGAAATCCACTTCTTGCAGAGAGCAAGCAAGAAAAAACACCCAAAGAAATCTCTGCTGCCCCATTTTGCTCACTTTTGTGAAGGGAAAAATTGTATTACATAAAGCTCTCTAATAATTTTCAGTAGGAATTGAATTCTAAAATACATGTTAATCCAAAATTTTTTTCAAAATTTGAACTAGAATTTAATCTTTCTTCTTTTCCTAACTCTAGGATGAAAATCTTCAGTGAATGTTTAGAAAAGGACACCGATAATAAAAATTAATGTGACCCCTCAAGTTTCTTCCTCTCCAAAAAATGTAGTTTCTATAAGATAACTCCCCAGTGCCTCCCCAGTTCCCTGTGCCCATGACACCAGGACATACAGATCTCACCTGCTACCATTAGATCAAGATGCTGGACTTAACTGAAGCCAGGTCCAAAATCAGTGGGCCTCCCCATCCGATCCTTTAAACATCTACAGAATACACCCTACCAGAGGTATCAGTGAGCCATCAGTGAACCAAAGGGCACACTAACGAACTGCAGATATAATTGCAGCCAACTGATTTCTGGATACACAAGAGATTCTCTACCCTTCCCGTACTCCGGTGCTTTCCCAAACAAAGGCAGAAATTTTAAACACTTTTTCCCTAGTGCTAACTATTCCAAGAAACCACAACCCATGTTTTTTCACTGACCACAGAGGGGAGAACAGAGTGTTGCCCCCAGAGACTGAAAGGATTTGCTGGCAACCTTTCTCTCCGGCTTGGGCACGTGTTTTTCTGGACGCCCAGGCAAGCCCAGCAACCCTCAGGCCCAAGAACTTTTCCCTCTCCACCGTGTTCTTAAAAGACCTTTCCTGCCCCAGCAATACACAACCACTTTTTTCTTTCTTTTCTGAATTTCCAGGCACATCCTGACACAAAGCATGGCCGGCTGCCTCCTAAGCCCACCTCCCTAACTGCAGAGAATCAGCCACACGGAATAAAAGTGATGCCCTCCAGCACCTCCCTGCTTTTCTCCTGCACAAATTCGTTTGACTGCACCAGGCACAAGACAATGAGAATGGTCTGGAGGACAGCACTGGTTCATTTGCCCCAGTTTCCTCTACATTAGGGTGAAGAAAGAAGGAGGGGGAGGAACCCAACGACATTAAGAACAATGTTGGGAATAGATCTTTAAATCTGTCTCTCCAAAGCCTGCATATTCCCAGCCTTGATAGGTCTCATATTACACAAGATGACATTTCTCTCCATATTGTATTATAATTAATAGGCTACTGCAAGACTTTACCAGCTCCTACTTAATAGCATTGCAGTGCTGGGAAGCAGTCATCAGGTAATCTGGCCATGATCTACTGTATTCTTTCTAAACACAGGTTCTAGCTGCCAAGAATGTCACCATAAAAAGATTTCAATCAATACCACTCAGCTCCTACTTTCAAATGCTCCAGGTCTAGGAAGAGAAGAAGAAAAAAACCCAGTACCCTCAAAACGAACAGCAAACTGGCATATGCATCAAGTGCACAGATTGGAGGGAGCAGATGGGAATTCATTATGGCCTGATCTTGCTCTCTCTTTTATACTTTAGTAACTTTATCCTTTGGAAAAGGTCTCCCCAAGCGCATGGAGACTGTGCATGCGGAGGGGGTTAAACCCATGCAGATCTTTCCATTCTCAAGCTGTGCTCTTGTTGCCAAACAACAACATTTCAATTGTGATTGGTACAAACAGTTGGGTTTCAATGGCAATCTGTCCCGTAGGTTTAAGCCGAGTTTTTCCTGATGCAACTTGCTGGGTGGTTGCTGTCTTTGTTATTTACTGAGAGAGAAAGACAGGAAACAAAACAGATCAGTGGACTTGTTTTCTTGTCCAGTCTGTAGGTCAAGGACTCTCTCTGGAGTGTGCTTCTCCATTTGCTTTCCCTACAGGGAAATTAATAAATTAGGAATAAAAATGAAATCTTCAAGTCCAAATCAATAAACAGCACCTACATCTCCACTAATCACTTTCTGAAGAAGTAGGGAAGGTTGCATATGACCTGTTGGTTTGCTGGGCTTCTGTGCTCGCCAGGAGCCAAGGCTACCCAGCAAAACCTGCTAACACTTCCATCCCTAAATTAAGCAGAATTGAAGACTTACAAACAAAAGAAAATCAGTGGTTCAGCAAATTAGCAAGTAAGAAGTCAACAAGAGAAAAAACAGTCAAGGTTCGGATCCTGATGTAGCTGAAGTAGTTGGGGCAGTTCCATTAAATTCAATGGAGCCAAGAGGATTAATGCTGGCCAAGGATCTGGCTCCTAACGCTTTCCCAGCTGCAAGTCTTAGTTTAGGCTGTTGCCGAGAGGTTAACACTGTGACAGTAGAATGAGAAAGTATTTACATAATTATATATCTATATATACACCTATATTTAAAGAACACTTTGCTACTAGTACTTTTATCATTTTTAAATCCGTAATTTTAAACCGAAAGTATTTCAGAAGAGCAGCAGAACATCTTGAGTAAACTACAGACTCCCACCCACTCCTAGGCCACTTACTGTCCTAGAAGCAAGTTTAAATGTTATTTCTAAATGCTCTTTCTTAAAACTTAGGGTACAACTAAAGAAGTAAGGCCCACAAGGGTCTCTAAGAAGCCAGTGAGACAACACACAGGCATGGAGTAACAGAATATCAACAATTCTAAAAAAAGGTGCTCCATAAGTTAAGGAAAATAAAAATACAAAGCCTCAGACTTACCACAGAAGGCCCTCAGACTTATGAAACTAAAATGCTGTAATGTGGTACAGTGTTAAGACATACTTTTTTTTTTTTTTTTAATTTATTTACATTCTAGAGGGGCAATACACACTGAACCCAGGAAAACAGCTCACCCTTGAAAGTAACTTTTAAAGTAATATTGACTTTGATTCATGCTCCTAACTCCCTACCAGTTTTGCTTTAAAAATAATTGTTCATTCTGCAGAACAAAGTTCCCCCCCTTTCCTCCAGCCACCGAAAGCTCGCACCGTATCTACACATTAGAAAAAGGCTCTCCTCTGAAATGTTTCTACTTATTCCTCTGAAATTGTAAATGAGTGGTATCTTGTTGGGACTTGAAAGCACCTGACGGGGTTGAGCGATATCCCAAAAGAGGACACGGTGTACAACTGAGACGGACACAGACTGCCTTCCAATTCCCACAGAAAGCGAGGCGGGTCACTCCCCAAAAAGTGATGGCCACAACAAACCCCTCTTTTATCCATTCCCTTCCTTCTTTCCATTCTTAAGCCGGGCAGAGCAAATGAGGTTGGGTCCACAAAAAATAAGGTTAATAATAATAATTAAACAACAGCAACAACAACAACAGCAACAACAAAATAGGCGTCTCAATGTCTGAGGAAAAGTGGGATTGTAAGTGCAGTATTTCTTCATGTGCAGTTCTTCTACTTCATACGAGTCCCCTTTGGATGAGAAGGCCTAGCGGAATGTGTGCTCCCCCCGGACTATGTGCGACGAGAACTCATAGCGGTCCTGGCTCCGGTAGCCACAGATGTTGCACTCCAGTGGGTCCCGGTAGCCGTGGCAGCCCATGTGGATGGTGTACATGACATGGTCCAGGAAGAGGACGCGACAGTGCTCGCACTTGAAAGCCCTAATCTGCTCCCCTTCTCCATTGATCACTTTGTACATATCCTTTAAAGAGCCCTTAGAAGCTTTTGTGACATCCAAAGGCTTGGCCTCCTCCTTCACATAAGCCGGGTTTGGCTTTATCTTGGGGGTTAAGGCAGCGTTTCCTGGGTAGGACTGGCGGTCGTCGTGGCTGCTGTCTGAGTCAGTAGAATCCAGGCAGCTATTGCTGGGGGAGCCCTCTCTATCCTGGATTCGACTCTTTGGTCTGATGAGGGAGATGGGGCCATCCATGTTGTTCTCGTGGCTGTCGGCTGTTTCCCTGCTGATGGGCCTCTCTATCCTGCTGGGATGATAGACCTGAGCGTAAGCTGAGCTGATGACCGGGGCCACCTCTGCAATTGTGCTCGGTGTGTGCTGCATCAGGGGGTGAAGTGCCTCAGCTCCAAGGTAGGTGATTGCATTGGTGATGGCTTGGTCCATCATGTGAGACTGCATCAGCTCAGCCTCCTTCTCATAGCTTAGGTTCATATCAAAGGGGATATCTGGATAGCCAAATCTCATGAACTTTTCACCTAAGAGATAAGAGCAAATGCATGAGCGAAATCAACATAATCACTGCAATGTTTCACTGTAAAAGGGGTGGAGAGGGAAAGAAACCCCCTGACTTGGGGTGAAATTATTCCAGAGTCTAAAGTTAATCTCCTTCTACCTCCTATAAAGTTCCTGTCCTGAGATGGGTTAAAACAGTAACCTCACCAAGAGCTTTCTTTTCGGTTTTTTTTATTTATCCCAGGTGAAACATGTGGCTGCAGTAACTTCCAGAGCAATTCCAAACCTTCCACTGGGCCTAACTGTGCCCACATTTCAAGTTAGGAAATACATGTTAACTGGTAGATAATGGATTGAAATATTGAGGTCACTGAAGTTCTGACGGAGTACACCATTAGACATACTCTCCCCAAAACTCAAGGGATCATTTCACATGTCCCCCACAATCTGAGGTGCCTCACACCTACCTTACAACAGGGTTGCACAGTGAGAAACCTAAACAACAGGTACAGAGGGACTGTTACAGTGGTACCTTTAGAGCCACAATATCTGAATCCTTTAACCAGCAGAAAAACTCCCAAACATTAAATGAGAGCATGTGGCCAAGAAGGAAGGATGAAGCCATTTACAGGAGCAGTGGAGCTGATCTTTGCAGTTTTCCCCCCTTCAAATAAAAGATTCTATCCTTTTTGGACTGAGAAAAAAAGACATACACCCCTCCCTTTCTGGTGTCTATTTAGGCAAGAAAACAAATAGAGAAGCCACTCTTCCCTTGGTAAAAGGCAAAAGCACCTTTCATTGACACAGGATAAATAAATACATAATGATGCTGAAGCTGGCTGATTCCTCACTGTGTGAATCCAAACTCACATCCTTGTAACATTTTTACATCAATGGCATGACAGATGTGCAAAAGCAGAACCACATGTTGGTACATCATGGCAGTCACGGGGCATGTTGTGCATCACAGCTCTCCTTGGAGGTGAACAAACTGACCACTGCTTACAGCAGGGCTCAGCTCAGCAGCTCTGCTTTTCCAGTGATGGCTTTGGAGTGTCAGGACAAGTAAAGCTCATGGAATAACTTCTTTTTAAACAGGAAAAGTTACAGGCATATGATATGAGATACACATGTTCCTATGTGCTCACACATGCAACTAGCTAGTTTTTGACAGCTAACTTTTAAAGCTGATTTCATGAAGTCTGATAAATAATTTTGGTTGGTTTTCATTGTCTTTGTTACTTCACCTCCTTGGTACAGAAAACCAGACTTTTTTTCCAGTAGTGTAAGTTAAATAAATTCAAGGATTCACTACTTACAAGTGGTTTGGCTACTCAGGAATTAAATTACTCAAGAATCTTCTTCTACCGCCTTTTGCCAAAATTGCTTGGAACACAATGTGTATAAACCACTATAAGAAACAGAACTGTAAGCGTAAGCCCAAATCTCTTCCAGAATGCATTAGTACATTTCAACACAGCTATCACTCAGCATTTTATTTTTGACTATAATAATTCATTTCACTTAGTGTGACTTATTCTGAAGTGATGCATAGGGAACAACCATGTTATCCTTAGAGATGATGCATCACTTCTGCTGGGGAACTTAGCCCTGATTAGCAAGGTAATTAAATGTAAGTCTAAAGTGAAGCAAGTGAATATTCCTACTCTCTTCAGCAATACTGTTCACATGGCTGGACACCATCCCATGTCTGTGTACCTCATGATGTGTACTCAATGATAGTGCTGGTAATCTAACACAACCTGTGGATGAATCTTGCCATCAAACATCCTTTTTTCAGTGTTTTGCTGTGGTCTGGCAGTCTGTGATGGCCGTGCTGCCACAGACAGGATGGACAGCTCTGTAACAGGACGTGGCTCCAGCCTCCCATGAAACAGCAGCTCCCTCCCAAGTGGGGGCAAAGTGGGACTGGAGGCAAGTGTGTCTGGTGCCCACTGGTGCCTGTCACCTGCTCTGACCACCTGTGTCGTTCTTGAGTTTGGATAAAGAAATGGATCTGTTGACGGTCTGATCCAGCTGCCAAACATACTGTCAGTCCTTTGTAGGCTTTATAGATGAAGAAATATTACCCATCCTTTATGGGCTACTTGGATAAATGATGCAAACCTTATTTTGATTCCTTTCATCATCCATGTTTAGTTACTCCAGCACAGACAGCAAAGCAAGCTGTAAATTGCCAGTGACCTGAATTATTTATTCCTTTAATTATGAACCAGTTCCAAAGATGTCAGAGCCTGAGAAATGGAGTGTGACATAAAAAAGTAAAATAAATGATAACATGGGAGGGAGAGGGCGTAAAACACAGAGCTCAGAACTAACCAATAAATAGTCCAATAGACCAGTACAATGTGGTTTCCAAATTAAATTCCTCTTTAGCCAATTCTATACTTAAAACCAACTAATCAGACCAATCATTCTGAATTTTTATTCAAACTATGCTCAAATTCTATTTATCCTTGCCCTAACTTAGTGAAGTAGAAGAAAAAACATTCTCCCCTCCGGCCATATGACATTCAAATAAACCCTGAAACAGGTATTTGAAGCTAAATCAAAGCACACAAACACAGCTGTCCTGTGATACCGGTAGTCCATCTCACCAAGTATCTGAAGCAGCTGCAATGCTGGACACTTGGGAGAAAGCTGCAAGAAATCTTGGAGAAAGCCGTTCCAGCATTTCCCCCTGGGGAAGATTCTCCCTGACCCCCATTAACCAGAAGCTGACTGTAATTTGGCAGCCGGCTGATCTTCATCTGTTCTGAGACGCCCGTGTATTTTTAATTCTTACTCTAACAACCATGGTCTTATCGTAAGCCACATAAATGTCTCCTTTTGCATCCTGTCAGTTCTTAACCTCGGTGACATTCTGAGAGCAAGCCCCAAATTCCAGCTGAAAATACGTGAATCTGCTTCACGTGACCAGCCTCAAGGCGGCTGCTTTTAATTTAACCGGTGTCTGCCTCTCCCTCATCGAACAAGAGGCAAAAAGAGGTACTCACACTCCTGCACATCACAAATTGTACTTTCTGCCTCCACTATTTAAACTGGTTTCGTAAGACTAATACCTCAATAGCAGATACATAACCAAGTCTCTCACGCAGAAATGAATTCATTCTATTTGCTGTACGCTGCTTCCTTTCCTCCTGAAAATTAAGCCAGAGAGACTGTGGTCCATAACCACAGTCCCTTGGAGATTGCTGATCAGAAAGAGCAGTAAAGCATTGATAGATACAGCATGCACAGATTTCAGCTTATGCTTACATGACCTTCTCATAAACACCATTAAGTTGTTTTGGACAGGTGCCATGCTTGCAAGTATGCACAGGAAAATTTCCTGCAAGCAAGAGAACCATTACACATTCTTCCTGATAGAGTTGAACAATTTTTTAATTGGGGAGAAAAAGGGAAGAAAAGTGAGGTCATGGTGGAGGGGAAAAAAAAAAAAAGAAAGGCAGCCAAGTGAAGACTGTTGTTACTCAATCTAAACACTGTGATGCCACTAAAGATCAGAAAAATAAGATATGGTGAATATGAAAGGGAGTACTTTTTTTCCTACATATGGATAACGATATGTTACACCTATAGAAAAAACCAGATTTATCTAACAACAAAGCAGTATAACCTGCTGAAGAGAATTATAATGTGGTACAGCATCTCCCAGGCAAGGATTTCCAATCAGTAAATTTACCTCTGAACACAAGAACAACAAATGGTCAATGGTGCGTGAGTGGACAAGTAAAATCACCTTTCTGGTCTAAAAATGTAACAACATAGGAAATACGGATGTCTCCCAGCGTTCCCCATGTGGGATGGATCATTGCTGGCCTAACCCTGGCTCAGCACTGGTATTTGGGAATGGTCAGCTGACCGAGAGCAGCCAGGTCAGTGTGTCAGTCCCCCCAGGTGAGCTGCTGCACACTGCTGGCCCCCTGCTATTTCAAACCATGTAGGTTACTCACAGCCACCTTCAGGGGTGATTTAACAAATCCATCTGAATCTGCATTTAGCTGAGGGGCAACAACTTTTCTAAATGGCTGTGCTAATTGCTTACAGTCCTCTTGATCCTCTCTGTAAGTGTCCTTAGTGTAGGCAGAATGAGACACCCTTAAGTTCTGTGTGACTGCCCTTCCAGGGAGTGAGCATGGAAAACGCCTATTACGTGACTGCAGAGTCTAATACCCCAAACAATTCTCTGTTTCAGCTTCCCTCCTGTGAAGTTTTCCATTGCTACAGTAGCATTAAAAGCAGTTTTAAGTTACAGCTCAAACCAAGTAAAATTCTCCGTACTATCACCTGTTACAAGCTGAATACTTTTAATATGTCAAGACACAAAGTAAAATATGAATTCTTGACCTAGGATTCTAAATCTAATAACCAAAAGCCACCCAGTGCTGTTTCATATTCATGCATTAATAAGTTTATTGTGTGCAGGGTGCTGCAGTCAGAGCAAGAACTTCTTCCAACACAAGGGATGTGATTTACTTCCTCATGCCAGTATTATCAGACCAGTTGTTGCCAAGTGTCAGGAATTTAATACAAATTAGAAGTCTTGAGATACTTGTTGTTTGTTTTTTTAACACATATGGAGACAGATAATTATATGACAGTCTTAGCTTGTTTTTGTTTTTGTTTTCTGGAGCGAGGAGATGGAAGATGACAAGTCTAAATCCCAAAAGGGCTAGAGAAAAGTTTAAGAAAAACCACAAACAAACCAGCATTAAGTAAAAAGCTCAAGGTTTTCTAAGGCATTTTCATGATAGTGGACTTGCCTTTTAAATTCTCTGGATTGGTAAAATGAACTCAATAATTATCATGACTTCTTGCAGTGATTTAACCACCTCCATTGTTGTATCAGAACCAAGTTGTGAGAGTGCTACTTTTCCTCCTGTTCTTCTGGCTGTTACAAATAGCATGTAACCTATACCCATGCACTAAAAAGAGTAAAAGGTTCATTTCCAGCTTACCCACAAACTTCTGTGGGGTGGAGCTTTTACGCTTTCCCATGTTGCTTGTCAGCTTCTCTATCACAGCAGGTCTCTCAAAAGGCACCACAGAAATATTGTTGTCCATCACAGGCTCTTGTTCCTTACAATCTTCCAGAGCAGGTACTGCATAAAACCAAAAAAAGGGTATCAGACAGGTACGGTCTACACTTCACAGACAACACAAATCATTTGAGTCATGCTGACTGCGCAACAAGTGCAATACAACACAAAGCAAGGTGTGAGAACACTTTGGGCATCAAGACAGCAATCACCTGTGAGCAGAGCCACATTCACAAAATATCTCTCCTCAGCAACATCTTATTTAGCTGAAACCAAACTTCAAGCATTTATAAAAGGACTTGTTTTGTTCCGGACACTCAAGATCGCCAGTGAAGAGGGGACACCTCTGAAAACTCACTCTGTAGGTGACATTTTGTGTTATTCTCTCTTCAATATGGTCACCTGTTACCAATGTAAATATTTAGTTATCATTCTTTGTGTATTCCCTTCACACTTATCATACAGCATAATTATTCTTAGTATTATCTTTTTGTACTAATCTCAATGATTAAAAATCATACAAGGCATTGATGAGTTGTGTTTGCTGGGCCTGGCTGTGTGTTCCCTAAGACAAAGGGTTCTAAAATGAAGGATCAGTTTGCTACAGCGTATTTCCTCTCTTCACACTGTAATGAGACTGTAAAATCAACACACATTGTACTGGAATTACAGGATTAACATCACATGGAAATTCCCTTCAGAATCAGACACAGAAACTACCCATTTTTTGATTAATATTTTATCCCCTCAAGCACAGATCTAACAGTCTGCGAACAGAGGTTTTCTGCATCTTAGTTCACATCACTGGGATCAGCAGGGAGCATTCCTGTGCTAACTACATCGGGGAATGCTCATACATTGCATTTGAGACAAAACCAAAAAATCAGTAACATCTTCTGTCTTTACTCATTTCACTCTTTGTCATTTGTTGGTTTAGGGAATAAGGTGCTAAAGCTAAAATGTAGGAATTGCACAGTCTTCTGACCAGGGCAGTGAGCCACTTGCACAGGGTTTTGTGTCACTCACTGATACAGCCATTCTTAAGTACCGACAAAGTACTTTGGTTTTGTTGACCATCCCCTTATAACCACCAAGAAGGGTCAGCGGTACCAGACTGTGGATCAGGCCCTGAGAGTCCCAGTCATTTGCAATATATACCAAGTGCGTAGCTCTGCTCTGCTGCTATGAGTTTAATACCAGGCCTAATTGTCCTGCATTCATCTTTGGAAGGTAGCAAGAAAAACCTGAGAGGGATCAGCCACTAGTCCTTGGGCTAATGGGATGGTTGGGGTATAAAGAATGAATGGCAGAAAAACAGAAACTGTGGTGCTCTGGCACAGAGTTCCTACAGTTTGTAGGCTGAGAGGAACCCACTGCATTCCCTGTCTTAGATCAGACTCCCGGTGCAGCACTGGGTATTGCAGAGGTGGCACAGAAGGACTGGCACCCTCATGTTCTGCCAGCCCTCCTCCGGTCTCTCACCATGGCAGCCTTTTGTGTCACAGACACCTTCTCCCAGACAGTGCCATAAATGAACACCACCGGCCCACTTTCCTCCCATGTAACTGCACTACCTTCAGGATCCTGACATGGAATAATCACCCCCTGCTCCTAAACACAACTGTTTGCTAGCACATAATACACAAAAAATGGGGTGATAAAAGCCTTGCCTCTGCCTTCTTTCTAGTAAGGAAGAGCAAATACCAGGCAATTACAAAACAGAGTATCTGCTCAGGTGAACTTCTCAATTCAGACATCCATAATAAGAAAACATGGCAATTTATTCATTTGATTCCATTTGTGCCTCTGCTGCCATGGAAAGCTGAGTACTTGGAGGCTTAGAATCTACCATATGCTATAAAATGATTTACTCTGCTGCTTTTTTATTTGTACAGGATGCTCCCCCTGAGAAACACAATGGTTTCTCATTTACAAGGCAGTCCTGCTGGCATCACTGAAAGGGAGGGAAAAAAAAGCATAAATATGAAATGAATCTAATGTTGCAATAAAATGGGATGCAGTATTCAAGTGACCTAATTAATGCCCAGTGCAGCCTGGGAGGCTTGGAATACTTTAATAACTAAGGGTAAAGTTTTAAGGTTAATTAAATACCGTGCTTGGTCAGGAGCTATCTGCACTACTCAAGTATTTACCAAAGAGATTTGGGAAGAAAGGAAAGATTATGACTGCTGATTTTCAGTGGGAACTGGCATCTGACTGTCCTTTTTGGCTTACCCAAGCTCAGTGGATGCATGCACACGCAGGCACACACCGTGTGAATCCTGGGATGTGACTGCCATGGGCCACATCCACCTGGGTGCCACTTCAAGGATTTCCAGCCCTTGGCTCATGGGACACACAAGACTGGTGGTGTGGTCCTAGGAAGGTGCAGGGGGCTCTCAATCCCTCCTAGGAACACCTGCTCAAGGCATCCTGAACCAGTTTAAAGCTCCTGATTACTTTAAAAGCCATCTTAATAAGCCCCAAATGTAGTGACATTAGTATGGTCTTATAACAATTAAGTAATAATTAAATAATTCTGCTGCTGGGCATATGTGTGTAAAATTTCCTAAACAGAATTTGAAACCTTTCTTCCATGAAAAATGAATAGTGCTAAAAAAGACATCTGCTCTTCTCTAAGTCAGGCAAAAATCCTACTTGGACTCATTTTAAAACTAAAATCATCAACAATAAAAGCATTTTCTTTTCTATCTTTCATGCTGAAGGTACTTTTTCCCACCTCAGAACCCAAGTCTATAATCCAGGGCATGGCTCTTCTGCCATAGAATCACTGAATCACACCAGTATTTATGTTATGACGGAAATACATTACCAGTGTTGTGGTTTTTTACGCAGATTTCCTGGGAGACAGGAAAGAAGGAAATAGTCTAGTTTCTGAAACCATTTAAAAAGGTAGGCAAAACTGGACCAAACAGATGAGATGTCACATTTTAGAAACCCAAAGAATTAAGTTAAATATCATAATGACACATTCAAAGATACATTCATTTTCATTTCAATTTTAAAAACACACAAATAAAGGACACATAGCCCAGCCTCCATTATTTTTTTTTTTTTTAGGAAAAACAAAATAAGAAAGGGGAAAACCAAACTGATCACACTCAACCACCAGTTCTCAACAATCAGCTGCTCTGTGGTAGAAGCTCATGTACACATTTACTCAGCAGTAAATGCAATTCCTTTTTTGTTGTAGTACATCCTACCTCATTACCCTGGTAGTGAGAGCAACCAAAGTACAGCTGACAGGATATAACTAGCTCAGATACAGCAACTCATTTTACACTGAGCATTTACAGTCTCAGCTCAGGAAGACTTTTTTATTCTAAAAATCGAACTTCCAGCCCAGGAAAAACCTGTGCTGGAGTATGTTTCTGTTCAGGGATGTTCTTCATCAGCTATCAGGGTGTGCTCCTGGATTGCCCACGGAAGAGTTCACCACTTCTGACACTGTCAATACTCTCAACTGCTGTCAACACAAAGTGTTGTTTCTAAGCCTAAACTCTCAAGTCACAAACTTGGATCGTCTTCAGAACAGTCTTTCTTTTCCTGAAGACACTGGTCTTTCAATCTTAGTGCTCACAGTGATTAACTTTTTACTTCTTAATTTATAAGAAACCACATGAACTATTAAAAAAAGTTCATGCTGTTCCAGTGAGGAAAGAATAGGGGGAAAAAAGAGAAGTAAAAAAATTACCCAGTGTGTGTCTTGCTGATAAATACTTTTGTGTGCAGACACCAGACACTGGGCTAAGTCTCAGCTGGTATAAATTAGTATTACTCCATCAACCTCAATTTCCTTTCTGAAGCTCACAATATTGCTATTTAAAAGAAGTGTGTGTGCACAGAGAAATGACAGGAAATATTCCCATGGACCCTGGTGTGAAGTGTCCTGTGGGACCAGCATTTTAACGATGTTTTAAGCAACTATGTAAGAGGGAAAGACACAAGGCCATTGTGTGTTTTATGTGGAGCTGGCCTTTGAGCCTTGCACAGCCCAGGGCTAGGCTTCTTTCTCCTTCTCCCAAAAAGAGTACCCTTCTCCACTCCCCTGGAAGAATTTCTCTGGACTTTTGGCTTTGTGGAGGTGGAGAAGAAGGCATAACTGGGTGTAAACCATAGCTAGCCTTCAACATTTCTCCCTGTTCTTTCCTGCAAAGGTCATGTTCTTGGCATTCAGGGACTGTCCCTTTTGTCAGCCCCAACACACTGCTAGCTAGGAGACTGCAGACTAATTTCTCCTTCCAGAGCCAGTGCTGCTTAGCTCAAAATTTTCAGCAACAAAATCATGGGATCTCTCTTGCAGCATCTGTCCTGCTGAGCAGGGATCAGGAACACAAGGAGGGGCAGCTCGACAAGCAACCAGCACCCTACAAGAGGATGGACCGAGACCCAGAGACTTGTACATTCCTACCCACCCCCAAAACTAGCCCTCCTTCCTCCTCTCTTGCTTCCCCTTGTGGCTTCAGGCAGGTGATCCAGCCATCTGCAAGACAGAGATAATTGAAAACACCAAAGTAGATGTCGGCAGCACGCCTGTAAACTGATGGGCTTGAGCACAATGCTTGAAAAAAATCCAAACCCTCTAGGGGCTGCTTCCAGTTTTCTGGAACAATTAGTCTATGCAGAAATAATTTGGATCAATGTTTAGTGTTGGCCAATGCTGGTGTTGTTAAAGCAGGAGGAGCAGGATGCTGGTAGGGATAAGAAAATCCCCACCTCTTCCTATTCCGTGTGCAATGGTGAAGTTGTGAGCAGGAATCACACCAAAACACACTCCAAGGCTTCAAAATGCCCAGCCAAAACAAAACACCAAGTATTTGAAAAGAGAGTCTGGAAAGCTCAACCCCAACGGGATGCAAAATAAAAAGTCTCCAAAGCATACTCTTAGTCATCCTGAGGAATATCATTTCCATGTGTGACACGGGAGAGAAGGAAATGAATACAGATTTTTCAGGGTTAGTATAAGGCCTAACGTTAAGCCTATTTTTGTACTCTTCCCTGGTGTCTTTACAGTCACAGGAAAAAGGACTTTGCTGCAGACCTCTACAGGTTGATGCTCACAACCCTCACACTGAGCCTCACGGGGGCGAGTGATGCTGGTATGTGAGCTGAGATTTATTACTGGTCCCAGTTGAATCTGGAGCTCCCTGTTGCTGCCTGTCCTCACTGTGCCCTCACTAAACAACTAAATGAAGACAGTGGATCAAACGTCCCCTTAAACATTCACCAGGGGAGACACAGACATATTTGCCCGGAGGAGAAAGAGGCACTAGTTGAATTCAAAGTGCTGTTTTAAGCTAATTTTGTTGAGAAAATTGAAGTGGTTGTGTGAACACTACTATTTTAAGCCCAAGCAAAGTCAGTCAGGCTGTAAATAAAAGAACTGTCCACATGGGGTTTGCACTGGTTTAACTTCAGGTGGTAGAAAAATCAATGTAAGGTCAACCACTGCAGCTTCTCTGGGTAGACAAGGTTAAGGACTTACCCATCTTGTCATGGCATTAGGGAGCTTAGAAACAGATTTAGAATTCCTCAGAAAGTTTAATTATTTTAATTTATTATTTTAATAAATAACTGTCTAATAAACTCAGACACTGAGTGGCATTTGGGAAGCTCCTCCACAGCAGGATCTCAAACATCCTGGCTGTGACAGCTATAGGCAGCTTCCTGTTATTCCCTGAGAAAAGGCTGATTGAAGGCATCCCTCCCTGGTTAACAAGACAGGCAGGCCCCTGTTGCACGAGGAGTGTGTATTTTGTTGTGAATTAACTCAGTGGTTCAACTCCTACCTATCTGACCAAGCCCACAACAGGTACCTCCAAAGAGCAAAGCCCTGAAATCTGCCTTTTCACAGACTTTTACCAGAAAAAAGCCACCTCAGGCAGATACTCATTCACTTCAATATCTTTAAAATCATCAATGACATATTAAATGTTGATTTTAGTCTCCAGGGTGTCTACAAGAAGAGCATTTACTTAACAGAGCTGTATGAATATTTTGGCAATATATACTAAAAATGTCTCGTGTGCCTTTATAGGCTTAAATTGGTCATGGGAAAGGACTTTTAAAAAAATTTTTGAGATTTTTGTCACCAAAATACAGCCTGTATTAGCAATGCTGAATAGATTTTATTTCAGCTTTCATTTTCAGGTTTGTAGAAATGATTTTATGGAAATCATTTCCAGATGAAACCAGTTGACTCCACTCAACCATGATAAGCAAAATGAAAAAAAAAAAAAAAGTGGAAGTGTTCTTCTGCCCTTTTGTTTACCCACAACCTAGCTTTTTTTGGTATTTGTAGGTATACGGTAATTTTTAATCAAAAACGGAAAATGTACCATTTTTATATTTTCTGAATAGTAAAAAAATTTAAACACTTCAAGTGCTAAACATCTAAAGACAACTTTGAAAAGCTAAAAGAACTTCACTTTTAGAAGAGTTTGTGAGCCACTAATTTTGAATAAAATTATAACCATTTTTGGACAGCTACCATTTAGCATTTAGTGCTACAGATAAGCCTTCAACCTTGCAGTCTGAGACATTATGCTCATTATCCATACTAATAGCTCCAGAAATTTCTGAAAACAAATTCACAGAGTTTGACATTTCTTGCTTTCAACAATCCTTTTGGCAATCTTCAGTCCTTATGTATATTAACACATGCACTGTTAGTTAACATATTAATACTAGCAAATGTAAATGCATACAAACATTTTTTGTTATAATTACTTTCTACAAAACTACTGAATTCTATTCTGCTCTAGAGATTTTTACATCCATCCCTCCCTTTTTTGGAGGGATAAGATAGTATTACAGAGGGTAGAAAGAATGACTTCTGAATACCTCTGCCATCCTTATATTTTCTAATTATCACTCACTATCAGAAAGGAAGGGGAAGGGAATCATACATTCTATGCATGGCTTTGATCCCCAACATAAGAAGGACATGGAGCTGTTGGAGCAAGTCCAGAGGAGGCCATGGAGATGCTCCAAGGGCTGGAGCCCCTCTGCTCTGGAGCCAGGCTAGCAGAGGTGTTCAGGGGTGTTCACCTGAAGAAGAAAAGGCTCCAGGGAGACCTTAGAGCCCTTCCACCGCCTACACGGGCTCCAGGAGAGCTGGAGAGGGGCTTGGGACAAGGGATGGAGGGACAGGACAAAGGAGAATGGCTTCCCACTGCCAGAGGGCAGGGATAGATGGGATATTGGGAAGAAATTCCCCTCTTTGAGGGTGGTGAGGCCCTGGCACAGGTTGCCCAGAGAAGCTGTGGCTGCCCCATCCCTGGGAGTGTCCAAGGCCAGATTGGATGGGGATTGGAGCAACCTGGTGTGGCTGAAGGTGTCCCTGCCCATGGCAGGGGGTGGAACTGGAGGGTCTTTAAGGTCCCTTCCAACCCAAACCATTCTATGATTCTATGATAGGACTTTTTGGGTAATTTTGAACAGGTGACTTGGCTTTATTTTCATGTTTGCATACGTACACATACTAAGAAGTGAAATATTGATTTAAACAAAATAAGCACAAATAGGGCTGTTAAACTGGACAGAGTGAGGATTTTAGCCCATCTTTTCCTCTCCTGCCTCGCTGAGTGTAAGCAATATCTAAGAGGGAAGTGATGCAAAGACAAAAGGAAGGAAGAAAAAGAGATGGAAAAAACACCCGCACAAGATGCTCCAAGTCCAAGGGAGCTCAGGAGGCAGTTTGCACCCACCATGGTGACTCATGACCTGCCCAGCAGCCTCCAGACTGACATTCTGCAGATAGTTGTGGCAGCGTTCCTTGTGCTCCTCCAGAGAACTGCGCTGCTTGTAGCTCCGGCCGCAGTAGTTGCACTTGTGAGGCTTCCCCACTGTGGAAAGAATGAGAGCATCGGGTCAGATCCACGGCAGCCTGCTTCTGCAATCAGTAAAGCTCACACCTCTGCCACAAACAACTCTCGCGATGGAAAGACACCAAAGAAAGGTTACTCAAGCCCCAGACCTTTCTCCCAGCTCCATTTTCCCACCGTACACGCCTCCTCCCACCCCCTGGGTGCTTTGCCCCATCCATTTTTCACACTAATGCTGTATCAGCAGAAGGAAGAGGAGGTGGCCTTGGTGGCAAAGCAAATAAACAGATGCTGAGAGGGGGAAAATACCAACCAGCTGAATCACACCCCAGCACTGCCTGTGCGTCACCAAGACTCGTGGGAAAGAAACTCCCGAGGCCTTTGGTCCGTGGCACAAACAGTTGCCTTCACAAAAATGAGCTGCCCCAGTGGCCTAATTCTTCTCCCAACTGTGGGGAAACCCATTTCGTGGCTCAGAGGAGTTCTTTCACTGAGAAAACTTTGCCAAAATTACTCAGGGAGGGTTGGAAAATAAATAGAAAGTAACTCTGGCAACAGCACTGTTACATGCCAAAACTGAACCACCAGTAATTCAGAGACCAGATAATATTAAAAAATATATAACATAAATATATATACATAATACCAAAGGCCATCTACAATGAAAATCAAGCCAGATGAATGCAAGACGTAACTCAAGTTTTTAATATTATTCATTTTGCTCAGCAGCATTAAGCACGAACGGCGAATGCTTCTTAATACATGCAAAACCTGGCACCAAATTCTCATAAATTATATCCATTTCATAGTATGTCATTAAGAAACCACAAGAATGGCCTAGCCCAAGGCCAGAAAGCTAGCCAGAAGGTATTTTGCCAAGTGGTGCTAATAAAGGCTTTTAATATAATTTAAACTTGTAGAACATGAACATTTATCCTCTAATAACTAAAAGAGCTATTAAGTCAGTGCTGCAAGTCTAGTAAAACACTATCGGCTGCAAACTTCAGAGCTGGCTGAGGGAAGAGGAAGGACAAACTTCTTCCCAAGTTTTGAAAATCTTAGGTAAGAATTTCAGTTTCTGGCCAAAGAAATTGAGAACATCCTTGGTTGGGTAATCTACATGTTTCTATTGGGTTTGTCCCAATATTGAAAGCTTTTCACAGTCATTTACTTAATGAAATCTGAGCTGTACTGATTGCAGCCAAACTGCACTGTAACCACTGGGATGGGAAAATGCAGGGAAGCTGTGGGGGGACAGGCACAGCCAAAAATGAGCTGGGCAGAGGGCTCAAACATGGAAAAACCTGAGTCAGGGCAACTCTCTGGGCCCTCGGCAGGACCTGCACATGCCACATCCTATAACGGAAGAAGAAAAAGCCTGAGCCTGTGGTATCAGAACTGGTCCAACATTTTCAAATGTTTCTGTCTCAGAAAAAAGGGATTTGATGAAAAGAACATGTGGCGGTAGAGACGGAC
>VZRV01003006.1:3496-37224 GCA_013398115.1 Falcunculus frontatus
CCCCCCCAGTATACATTCATTTTTCCCTGATTCAGAGTGGGAAGGGGTACAAGAGGAGAGGGGTGAAAGTCCATGCAGCTCAGAAGGAGAGAGAAGGAACCAGGAGCCTGTGACTTCTCCTAACAAGGAGGAAATCATTGCTTAATCGAGAACAACTTGCCAAGACTAGTTTTGAGCTGTTCCCCTCTCAGTCCTCAAAGGCTGACAGACCAAGATTACTTAAAAGAACTAGCCAACTAAAACAGACACATGAGGGAAGGTCTTAAAAACTTATAAGAACAAATATGAAAGAGACTGTTTGTGTACGACTTTGTGCAATCCAATCAAAGTACCAGGTTCACTTTGCAGCCAGCGCGCTTTGTCAAAGTGGCTAATCTGTTTAGCCACACTATTGCTGGTGTGCCACTCAGATTAAGAGAAAACCAGCATTTGTCCTGAGATGGATCATGCCTGGATCAATGTCCAAGCTTTAAATAAGCTCCCCCAGTGCATCTGAATATCAGTTCTTAAGACTGTTCTGGACTACATCTCTAATTTTGTTATAATGAAGTGATAAAGTTTAGAGAGAACTCTTTCTCTACCAGAAAAAAAGCAATAGACTGTTTCACTGTTTGACCATGAGCTGGAGAAGTCTAAATTGTGAAGGTTACTGGAAGACAATGCTATAGAAAGCAAATCCACAGAGGGTGAAATCCTGAGAAATGTGTAAGCTTAAAAAAAAATAAAGGTTCCTGAATGATGGACTAATACATGTGAACTGGGTTTGCATGGCCAGGTTTTGGTAGTAGGAGGCTAGAGGGGTGAATTCTCTGAGAAGCTGTGAAGACTTCACTCTTGTCCAACTCATCGAATACCAGCCAGTTTCAGGAGTGATGTGCGGCTGGCCAAGGCTGGGCCAATCAGAAGTGATAGAAACATCTCTTGTGATAGCATATTTAAGAAGGAAAAAAGATTAATATGCAGACATAATTGTGTTCAGAAAAGAGTAGATAGGGAATACATGAGAGGAACAACTCTGCAGCCACCAAGGTGGTGGAGAAGGAGCAGCAGGGGAGCTCCAGCTGCCAGAGCTGAGATTCCTCTGCAGCCTGTGGTGCAGCCCATGGTGAGGCAGCTGTGTCCCCTGCAGCCTGTGGAGGTCCATGGGGATGCTGAGATCCACCTGCAGCCCATGGAGGAGCCCCACACCAAAGCAGGTGGACGCTTGAAAAGAAGGCTCTGAACCGATGAAAAGTCCATACTGGAACAGGCTCCTGGCAGGGACCTGCAGGCAAATGGAGAGAGGAGCCCACACTGGGGAAGGTTTCGTGGCCTGTTGTGGCCAGCTTAGGACCTCACAGTTGTGACCCTGTGAGGTCCTAAGCTGGAGCAGGCTGTTGCTGATGGACTGCGCCCCATGGAAAGGGACCCACATTGCAGCGAGAGAACTGTTGCCCGTGGGATAGATGCATGCTGGAGATGTCCATGAACTGTCTCCTGTGGGAGGGACCCCACACTGGAGCAAGGGAAGGTCTCCTCTCCCTGAGCAGTGGCAGAAACCACATGTGATGAACTGACCATAACCCCCATTCCCATCTCCCTGCACCTCTGGGGGAATGAGGTAGAGTCTGGGAAGGAGGGAGGGTGGGGGGAAGATGTTTTTAAAACTTATTTTACTTCTCATTCTCTTGCTCTAATTTTATTAGTAATAAATTTGATTAATATCCCCAAATTCAGTCTGCTTTGCCTGTGATTGCACTTGGTGAGTGATCTCTCCCTGTCCTTATCTCGACTCATGAACCTTGGGTTATATTTTCTCTCCCTTGCCTGCTTGTGAGGGCGGGGAGTGATTGAGCTGTTTTTTATGGCTAGCTGGCAACCAGCCAGGGTCAACCCACTAGAATGTCTCAATCCTCAGCGTTGTGTGATGTGTTCGTGACAGTTCACCTTGTCTTGGAACCACGAACAACTGTTTTCCCAACAAACGGTGTAACATAAAGGCCAGGTACACAAAGGAAATTCAAGTCATTTATTATCTATCACTCTTTGAGTAATTTTGCTTTATTAACAAAAGCAGTGGAAATTGCAATACCAATGAACTACTGGAAAAACAGAGGACTTTATTAAATTTGTACAATTTCCCCTATGACAATCAGCCTAAATGTGCCTGATGGGTTCTTCTCTTATGTAGGCTCTTATTGTTATGTCCGGTTTTTTAGTATAAGTAATTACTATAGAATTAAAATAAACTATTACCAATTGCAGTAGTTGTATCACGACCTCCTGGTGATTGGGCTATGGCCATCTAATTGCCTGTCAGTGTTCAGGGGCCCAGACGTGCAGATGTGCCTGAACATTATGGCTCAGGGGAAGAGCTTGTTCAGCTATGAGACACTTTATTTCATGCACATAAAGTTTCATACACTTTAATTTAGAGTAAAGTTTAGGTAGCTATGATTTCTAGGGGGTGCAGAAAAAGTGAAGCTGCAATACAGCATGTGGCAAGGCAAAAGTATTCCCTGTGTTGCCTTAACTTCCCTCACCTAACCCTTCTCAGCACATGCATTCTGGGTTTAGGACCAAAATTTACACCAAGCAGGACTCACAACACTGAAAATCTTCATTGATTTTCCTGCAGCAGGGAAATATTTTCTCCAGTTTAGTACAGCACTGAGAAAACTAAGAGTACTCAAAAATTCATCAACCATTTAAAATAGCTAAGGAGAGAGAATTTGAAGTTTACAACAGCTACCATTATAAAAACAATCTGGAAAGTCTTAGAAAATCTTAGAATTCTTACTTCTTTTGACTATGATTTTTTAAAAATATTTTTAGCTTTTTTAATGCCTACAATGATTTTTAAATAATTATGCATGATTTCTAATGTGAAACCTGCACATTTTAAAAACATTTATTAGACTATTTAAGTTCTCTAAAATGTTACTTTTTCAGAAGTATTTGTACGCTGTACAAAACAATCCTACAAAACAAAGAGAACAAGAAAGGATTTTTTCACAGACCAACAGGATCAATTCTTTACAAATAATTCATTACCGGTAGAGATAAGAAGTACCTCAGAGGTCTTGGTTATTAACAGATTTCCTGAAAAGGGGGTAAAAAGTTTCCAGGTACCTGCCTATATAAGTAACTCGGCAGCACTTCTAGTCAAACAAGAGAAAGTTTTCCCTCTAAGACAGTCAAAGAGACTGTCGGATCCACAGCGAAAGTCACAGGGTGTCTGGAATATCATCAGCTCACAAAATATTCTGGTATTAACATCATCAGGCCTGCTCATTCACCCTACCCCAAATTGCTATACAGGGATATAAAAATAGCATCCTTCTAAAAGGATATTATCAGGATGATATGCCTGGCTCACAACAATGGCAGTGCTAGTAAAATTGATGAGAAGCCTGAATTTTTCTGCCTTCTAGCAGTGCACACCTAGCATACTGATTGCCTTTCCCTAACCCTCAGCAGATTTATGTGTTCCCTGCTCTCCTTCTCGAGGATCCTGACACCATCAGACAATGCTGCTTATCTAGGTGATTTGCTCCTCCAGTGGGTGAAACAGGGAAAAAAGCCAGTAGAACCTTCAGTCTGAAGGGAGTTTGAGTGTCCAAGGACATTACGTTCTGCAGATGGTATTTGATAGACAGATTGTAGATGATTTTAACAAGAGACTAATTTTTCTTACAGTAAACAGAAGATCAGGCTCAGCTTGTTCAATGCTCAATGCGAATGTTCAGTGCAAATCCCAGAGGAATGAAGAGATGATGATTCTGAGACATTTTTCCAGTCTCCTGATCTCCTGTTTGGCTGGTTTCCAAGGGGAAGTCATGCTCTGAGTTTTGTTTCAGATGTGTTACAGTGATAATAGTGGTCTCCCTACATCATCTGTACACCCTAAAGAGATTGACCTCTTAAAAACCACCTTTGTTTATCTCAGATAATTTCTTCTTTCCAGTACTGGCAAAACCATAGAACAAAACCAGTCTCAGACATCATGTAGAGGAAAACAGCTGTTATTCCTGGTTGTAGTTTGTTCTAGTGAAATGAGTCAGACATAGCAGGTGTAGGTCAGCCTAGAAGCTAACAAATTTTTTATGAAACTTCCGTTTTGATACTACTTTTATTTTTAATCATTATAACTGACAGTGAATGTACGTCACACTCACTGGTTAACTCAAGAACAGCAGTTTTTCTCATTACAAATACATATTTTAAAATAACTGGAGTATTTATTCAAGAAACTTCTCAACATTCTTAAAAGTATTACAAACTTTTTGGTCTTTCATTCCCGTGTAATAATTTTCAAAAATTTCTTGCTCAGATAGTATATATGAGGACACTAAACTGTGAAGATCAGGAAAAGCTAATCAATACCAAGTTAGCAACAGGTTATTCCATTTCTCTTGGAGTTTTCCGAGAAAGTATTGGTTTGTTGTTTCAGTATTTCATCTGGTCATCTAAACCTGGATTACCCATATCAGTTCTATCCTGTATTATTTACACTTACACTGTCCTAAATAGTCTTAGGTAGGGAATGTTTACCAAAAGATTCTCACAAGAGGAAAGCAGCCTCTGGCCTGATTGCCCAGGTCTATTGCTGTCTTCCACCGTATTACATCAGTATAAACCTTTAGAAGTTAATGGGTCAAAAAGAATAAAACACAACCCTCCTGAATTTTGCATTCAAAAAATCACAAATTAAACAATATACATTGGCAAACTCTCCATCTTTTCTGTTCTAAATAGGATTTTATATATCCTGTGCACATATAATATATAAAGACTTACACCTGTACACAGGGAGATTATGGATCTCCTTTCTCTTAAGTTGTTAATATATTCTTTTAGGAGGAAAACAAAACAAAACAAAACAAAACAAAACAAAACAAAACCAAAAACAAACAAGCAACAGAACAGAGCACAACTTTTTTTAATGAAACATCTAAATAAGAGGGAAAAAAATCTAGCTCTGCATCAGATGTTCTTTTGGTGGCTAATGCTAGCACTAAACTTCACATGGAGAACTTCTATTTCTTTTATAAAAAAAACCCTTATACAAAGTTTGCTCTGGGGAATAAATAATAGGCACTTAACACAAACACACTTAGAGCCAAATTTTCAGTGTCTCAAAATTCCGTTCAAGGACTGTGTACACATTGTCTTCTGCTTTCTCAGAACCAATGTTTGGATAAGAAGATTGGGTATTCTTTCATGATGTTATCAATATTTGCACAAAACTGCCCCTCTGTGCATGTGAAGCTACTTTGGGGTTCATTTGTGTACTGGGGTATTTACTCGAACCCAAATACTCTGGTGTAATATACTAATTCTTTTAATCCTACCCTTCACTACAGAGTCAAAATGAGTCTGCTTCACTTTGTCAGAGCCCACCTAATTTGCCATCCTCCTACAGGGGTAAGAAACACATCACACCACAGCTAAATCAAATAAACATTCCTCCCTCTTCTTTGGCGACAACTGGGACAGCAACATGGGTCTTTTGCAGATGTGTACCCAGAAGCAGACAGTTCCTCATCCTGGCATGCATTTATACTTAATTTAAATCTCAGATAGGATTACAGCGTCTGTTTCTGGGAGAAGACATCTATGGTACACAGTGATTTTCATGGCTCAAACTTTAGCCTTCAAAACATCTTGTGTGAATAGCTGTGCATGGGGCTAATGGCTGGGAATCCTTTTTCAACTTGCCAACAACCAATTAATCTGTCATGTCCAGGTGCAATATTTCACTGACCTAGCTGCCTTAGGCAGCCGTCCTGCAAATGTTGGGTTTGGTACTGAAGTCCTTTTAAAATCCATCATATATGTGGAGTAACCTTATTTGTGCTAATGAAGTTTTGCATTGTCTAAATACTTCAACAGGCAATTTTTCTCCTAAATATATTGCTTTTTATTGCCATCTACTCTGTTCTTATCTATTGAAAGGATAGAGGCAATCAGAAATTTCAGATAAATTGAAGTACCACACATTCATATCATGAATATATTGCTTTTAAAATAGAATGTGTTTACTTCAGTTTAACCTGGAAGATATTTTAATTCTGTATAATCAAAGAAAAAAAAAAAAGATAACAAAGAAATGAAACCACAGAAGGAATCTTGCTGCTGCAAAAGTAGACAAGAATATTTGCCTTTTATTCATACATAAAGGTAGAAAATTATTTAAACATACTGTGTCTTCTAAAGCTCAGGTATGCCACTTCAAGACATCTCTGCCAAAATCTTATTTTTTCATCATAACTGCTTACCATGGTTTTGACCTCAGCTAAAACTTTCCCTTGTAACTTTTGGTGTATTAACTCAGATTCAGTCTATGTGAGCCAATATTCAAAGAACAACTGCTAGATAAAAGTATCACTTCTATGTTATAAATCATGTTTTTTCCACACTGCAGGAATCTTTGGACATCATCTCAGTGACTATTTCAATGCTTGTTATGTCATTATATCACTGCCAGGTACTGAGCACGTCCTTGTTTGAAGCCGCACCGTCTTAATTATATCACAGACTCAGATGTTTCAGGACGCTGTTACTGGGGCTGTCGTTGGACTGCAGGTGCGTAGCTGAGACCCAGTAAAGGATCCTCTTTCGGTGCTGCCTGGGATGTCCTGCTGTACCATGTGAATACTCTTTTCATGGTCTGCTTATTTTAGGCTTTTCTGAACAAGTAAGTGGAAAGAAAACACATCTTCAGGTTCAGTTTCAATCTCAGAAGAACTCAGCGCAAATTTTCACAAATGCAAGCATATTAGGTTATTAAATACTTTTGACATGTTTTGTATTTTGCGAAAATTCAATCAGACGAACCGTGCCTGCTTTGAAAGGTTTCAAAAACAGTCTCATATATATGCAGGTGCAGGATGCTAGCATCTACATTTATTTAAGGTGCTTTGTGCATAATTTTTTTCACCCAAATATCCTGGAGTTTGTCCTTTTAATTTCTTTAGTATTGTATTATATGTACCTTGTCTTCCTACAGTTGCTATAGAAACTGTATATTACTGAACATCAGACAACATCTGGTAAAGAGGATATAAGGAACACAAATTGGCACTGTCTTCAGCTAGGTATTAGATACATTTGGACTTTTACAAAGCATAGTTTGTGAAAAATAAATCTAATCCTATTGTTTCCTGTATGAAAGCTCTTAATACTTATGTCTGTTTTCTCCACAAGCTCCCTTGCTGTCAACTATACAGCATTGTCTTCTAGAAGAGAAGTTAATGAAACAAATAAGAATGTATATTACTTGAAAGGATACTGCACGGGACATTCACAGAAGTAGATTAACTACAGGGGAAGAAAACCTGCACTTGTATTTTTTTAAATCCAACCCAGCAGGCATGGCATAATATTGAAATTACTTTCTTTCTTTTCCACTCTCTCTCGCAAATATTAGATTTTCCTGTATTGTGTTCATCCTTCCTACATCGAATCCTAAAGAAAATATAAATTCATGAAAGAAATTATGGCAAGCTAGTTGCATATAATTTGTAAAACTGGTGGGACTACATTACAGATAGCATAAGCATTTTCTTGTCCATGAAGCTTCCTACCTAGGGGAAAAAACACTTTAAATAACCACCTCAACACCCTTGTCATGTACTCTTCTGTCATAAGATTCAATGTAGCTTTTGTAAATGTAAATGTTCTTGTTTAAATAATGTATAATAAGATCCTGAAGTCAACAATACCTACAACAGTACCAATGTGTTGTGTACCCTACAAAATTACTAGCCACTGTACTACGTTACTAAAGGAGAATAATTTTGGCTAAAAACAAAGAAGGTTTCAAAAATGTGTTTTAGGCCATTTACAAGATTGTAGTCACTACGATGAAGCACTGCTAATTCTGTTTCTAGAGCCGTGAATACTAAACATCCAACTGAAAGATATCTTGTGTTGGTATGTTACTGTCTTGTCCCCTTTACCTTTCCCTGACAAGCTCATTTACCTTTTCTCCAGCCCCATCATCAGCTGAACACGCTGCAGACAAACTTAAGACTTCTCTGCCTCTTCTTCATCCTGACAGGGCATGGCCTGGCTCTTATTCAAATGTTTCTGTGATGGTCCCCAAAGGCAAGAGGTTTGCCAGTGGGAGAGAGATAAAATTTAATGTATTTTCTATTAATTCAGGGCAGCCTTGATCCCCTAAGCTTAGGGAAGCCCAAGGCTATGTCAATTTGTATGAAAGTCTCAATAAGCTTCCAGGTACTTAGAGAATTCGTCAAATAAAAAGTCCCTTTGAAACAGGCTGTACTCTCCACATTTCTTCCTGCATCTGTAGGTGGAAGAGAAGAACAGGTAAGAAGCTTTGCCCAGGAATGAAATTATTTTACTGGTCCTCTGTACTTTGTCTTGTTCTGCTAAAAGTACGTGGACAATAGGGTGTCCAGTCCTTGGTATTTTTTCTATCATTAAACAAATATGATTGAAATAAAACAAAACTGAACCGTACCTACTGTTACTACCTCTAAATAAATGACATAATTGATATCTAAAAGTACGAGATTTGATTTTTATTAGTCTTTCAGCTCTTTTTCTCCCCATCTTCCTGTCTTTTTCTGATATCACCAAAAAAAAAAAAAGTTACGTATTCTCTTCCACTAATGAAGGAGACAATGACTTAACAAAACGTCTTTTTACACGAGGTTTGCTGTTATCCATCGGTAGATTTTCTTTCATTTTGCTTGATTTAGTTGTAAACCTCTTGTTTTGAAGAGGCATTATTATTCTCTGTTAGGCATAAAATGTTCTTTCTACTTATGGTCAGTGAAGAGTTTGGTTTTGTTTTTCATATCCCACATACTTTTACACTCCAGTATACTAAACATCTTCCTAATTTTCTATTTTCTTTTGTGAAAATAGTGGTTTGCAATGAAACATAAGGTAACTGAAGACTGTGAAAGTAAATATACATAATATTTGTACATAGAAAGTGGTGCTTTTTAAATAGTAGAAATCAGCTCCAAGATGCAGTCTTCACAGCAGAATAATTTTGGCATAGAATGCTGATTCCAGGTTCAAAATGAAAGAGCCAGAAGGGAAAAAGAAGGAAGGAAAGAATATATGAAGAGCAATGGCAGCAATAAACTTGCATTCTGTAGTGCTCAAATGCAGAAGTTGTCATGTATAAATAGTAAGGGTACCAATCCCCCATGCATTAGTTTTGAACAATAAGCAAAGAAACAATAACAAGTCAGGAAGAAATATTGTCTTAGCGTGGCATACATGTATTTAAAACATTGACTTGCATATCTCTTATGACTATCTAATTGAGACATGAAAATATTTGTTGCTCAGAAATACTGAAAGTTTCTGATTGGAAGTTTTAAGCTGAAGTCACTGAGGAGTTGGGACATTTTTCATATAGAAAATCAGACCTAGTAAGTTTTCAGAATGACTCAGAGATGCTTCTGGTTTGCAAAGTTTTTGTGCTCTATGCTATTTTATTCATTTACCCCTTCAGTTCTCCATTCTTAAGCAAGCAGTTACATAATCGTACTAGAATCTGAAATCTCCCAATTGAGCTAATCTCAGAACACTTCCATACTCCCTCTGCTCTTTGTATTTTAAAAAATTACTCTTTTGCTGTGCATTGTGACTTTATTTGAGAGGCACCATCAATTGTTCTAAATTGATTATTGTCTAGTTTGGCTGATTCCAACATCTTATCCAATGTTATATTCCAATAACTTTTAAAAGTCTCCTCCATTAATACAGACTTAATGGGCAAGAGACAAGTGCAGACAGGATGTCTGAAGTTCTTTTATCACACAAAAACATTGATTAAGCTGGTTGAATTTGAATGCACTGAAATGAAGATTAATTTATCATAATAACAGCAGAATTTTAAACCTCAGGAAGCAGGGGTAGGAGTGAATTAAGAGATAACCCAAATGGCTTTAGTAACAAAATTACTTTTGCATTTTACAGCAGTTATTTACAGCTTTAGTCATTGTAATTTTCTACTGAAAGTACACACAGGTATTTCATCAATAGTTCCATTTAGAAGAAAGGGAAGCAAATGTTCATATTGAGAGGTCAACACACTGCTAAAATAAAGTCAGACTACCAAAAGCATAGTTTTAAAAGCACATACCTGGTCTGTCATCACAGAAGTGGAGCTGATTTTTTAATAAACCTTTGCTAACCACTTAATACAGATTCCTGCACAGCAGTGATAAAGATGAGAACAGGACCACAGTATCTTTATCCAGGTGATCAGAAGGGTCAGCAATGTGAGTTTGCATATATCTAGTATTTCAGAAACTGCAATCTACGTGACATCTTTTCAAGCACATTTTTTGCAGTGTATTTTCAGTACTCCTAATATGTTTGCTGTCCCCCTGCTGCAATAACTTGGATGACAATTAACCACTGGATTACATAAGTATAAATATTACAGATATATTAGTAGATTAGCATAAACTAGTAAATATACATAATATACATTAAGTATCAGATGTTAGGTATTTATAAAATACATACCATTAGATACATACATATTTATGCCAAATTGAATATATATAACAATTAAAACTGGTGATTATGTCTTCTTGTACTCTTTATTCCTTTTGCTCTAAAGAGCAGTCAAAATAAGGTGAAGAAGGAAAAGCATTATTATGCAACTTCAGAGATTTTTTTACCACATAGAATAATATGACCACAGAATTTCTCAAATTGAAAGAGACAAGTAAAGATCATCTCCCTGCCTCTCACAGAACTACCTAAAACTAAACCAGGAGTGTAAATATGACCAGAAGCATTGACCAGATGCTGCTTGAACTCTGAGGGGCTTGGTGCTATGGGGAGCCTGTTCCAGTGCCCAACCACCCTCTCAGTAAGGAACTTCTCCCTAATATCCAGTCTGAACTTCCCCTGACAGCTACCTACCACTGGTCACCAGAGAGAGGAATCAATACCTCTCTAGCCACTGCCACTCTTTTAGGAAGTTGTAGACCACTTATTTAGATGAGTCATCTCTCCCCAAGAGTCATCCTTCCACAAAAATACACCCAAACATGCATACATGCATACACAAAAGAAGGTATTCTGTTATTTCAAGATTTTCATCCAGGGTGAATTCAGAGATTATGTTCTTACTACTTCATTCACTACTTCATTCACAAGACTGAACGAAAGTGGAGCAGTGCCTTAATGGAACAGATGGGGTCTTCAAACACAAAGAACAGAAGGTGAAAGATAGGCAGGCAAGCTGTTTAAATAGACACCCTTTTGGGAAATCACACAAAAGTTTAATCTTGGGACAAACTGGTGCTGACCAAAGTGAATAACCAGGACTCTCCAGCTGAAGTCAGTAACTCATGTCCTCGATGGGTCATCGCAGAAGGTTGCGTGTGACAAATGCTCAACAACAGATCTAGAAGACAGACTGAAAAGGTCAGTATTTATATTAGCACAGTGATCGTTACATGCCTTGCACACAGCACAAAGGAGCTGGAAGTGCCTGAGCTGATAGGGACAGCAGTCTTAGAAAAGGCCTTGCAGTCTAGTCTGTCACATAAAGATCAGAATGTTATCTTCTCAAAGCCTCACTTTCATACAAATTTGTCACTTGTGTAGCACTGAGCTTTACTGAGCTTAAATATTGTGAATTGCATCCTAAGGACATAAAATAAAGCTTTGCACACTTTTCCCTCCACTTACTGTACAAATAGACAAACAAAAATAAATAAATTTTTAAAAAATTTAAAAAAAAAAAGAGGAATTCCATTTATCTCTGGTTAACTGAACAAATATGTACCTATACATATCTTAAACTAAAATGCCCTTTGTTGCAGAACATCATCCACTGCAGCATGAATGGGTTCTATTGCTGTCATCATGCACTGGATCCCTTACTGTACTAAGCACCCAGTTCAAAACCTTCTTGGGAAAAGGTTATTATGCAGAGTCACGAGTCATTATTATGCAAACACTACCTCAGGGGTAGTGAACAAAACAGAAAATAGGACCTTGATATCATTGTATGTGCCATAGTGTCACACTTCTTCATATGCACTGGAACACTCCACAATGCAGAGGAGCAGGCATTGAAATCCCTGCCTTCAATGCAACCTAATTTAGACCCTTTTAAAGCAATGAGTGTAGATTCACCATCAGGGCAGCAGGGACAGTTTTGGAGCTCTGCACAGTGTAATTTGAACTGCCTCCCAGTAGAATGCATACCACCATTAATAACAGCTCCACTGCCCTGACACTTGCTCAGACATTGCACACTTCAATTGTGTTTCAGAAGGGCAAACAACTGTATATATCAGCCAACTACATTTCCTTTTCATTATTATATTACACCTCATTGAAAAACTCTGAGCCATCTAAAATGAAATATTAATTTCCCATCTCATTTCCCAAATCTCAGGGACAATATGGCCCTGAAGTTTAAGGATTATAGTGATTCAACTTATGAATAAAAATAAAATGGAATTTTGCATAAGGCATTGTTTTCTAATGCACTTACTTTGTCACCTTTGTCATCTATACGGAGTGCAATGACAAATACAGAGTTGTGTGTCTATTTATCCCTTATTTAAACAGACAGAGTACTTATTCAGGGCAGGTCAAAAAAGTCAGTGTTAGACCCTGCAGAGAAATTCTTTATGTATGCAAATAGATCTGCATAGTATTTACAGCATTACACCAGACACTACTCTGACTACTCTTTATATGTTTTCTAAACTGGCACTACTCCCTTGGCTTCAGAGAAATTACTCCCTTATTACTCTGCATGTAAGTGATGTAAGAATCAAATCTACTCTATTCCTTTAGATAAAAAAAACTCCTTTTAGTCCTCCAATTAATCTATGGAGTGAGTGGTTCAGTTTTAGAGTTTCCCCAAATAATAAAGGGACACTTTTATGGAGTTATTGAGCCTTCTCTGAAAAGCTTTCATCAGGTGACTTGGGAATCCAGAGTTTAAGAGCTAGAAATTGCACCTGCATTGGTTTTTATAGCCTTCCTAGTTTTCAAGGGAAAACATTTACTTGGAAATAATTTACATATTTGTCTCAATTTCGGTGAAGGGACCATCTATTTCCCCACTACCTTTATGAGGATTATCTAGCACACCATCAGAAGTAAAACCCACATTAAAAAAACCCCTGACATTTACTTGACCTCATGATAAAAGTGATCACAACATCTGTTCATCCTGAGTCTTTCATTGCCTCTTTCTTGTATGCTGGTAAAATTAAGATAGGCTTGGTACACCTCTCTGAGGTAACCAAGTACCAAATCTCTGAAGAATGAAACCCTCAGGTTAATTCTAGAAATATTAACCAGCAGCAGGCAACTTCGCCCTAGAGTTTTATAGGTTAAAAACAACCTCCAACTAGAAACTAACAAGCTTCTAGCGCAGCACACACACTGATTGAATACAATTAACATGAAACTGCACTGCAAAGTGGATATCCCTACTCTGAAACAGCTTCAATTTCCAGATGGTCTTATTAAGATGTAGCCTCAAGTATTGCTAATTACATGACTGTAGTCTTTGGACCGAATCCTCAGATGGCACAGTCTCATAGCTAGGATATTGCTCTTTATATTTAAATAGTATTTAAATGAGGGCAAATCTTACAAATTCTGTTCTTCCTTAAAGGAATATTAATCTTGACGTTGTTTCTGCTTGCTACTGACTCATATGGGAAAAAGCATGGTGTCAAAATCTCCCAGACAATTCTTCCTGAAATGCTCATGTATGCACAGAGAAGCAAAGAGCAAACATAGTTCAAATACTACGTACTTAAGTTCACCAACTGTTATATCATGTTCAGTTCTTACACAGTGACATAAAAATTAGCACTGGATTCATCACTGAGAGGACTCTGTATTTCATATCTCTCACAATAAAAATTTTACCCGTGCATCTTCTGGCTGTTTGGGTTTGGGGTTTTTTTTGTTACTGCCTCAGAGTCTAGAAAATCCACAGAAATGTTGTTTGAGGGAATTATCAGCATGACGTTGGTTGTGGGGGGCGGGGGGTGGAAGGAGTGCAATAACCACATTTCTGGGGATTGTCCCATCATCTAAACACATAAAATGAGTATAGGGAATCTGAAACTGAGAACACAGAAAGACCCCTGCAGACATCTGCAGCGGGACCTGGCCAGCCACAGGTGCTGCAGGTGACTCTGGCAGTCATCTTTAGCCATAGATACAATGAAGAGGCACCTGTAACAACTCACCAGAGCTCATTAGATATTTCAAAGCTCACTAAGGGACAAAGGAAGCTGAGAAACATTCTCATATGTGTAAGTACAGTCTTAGTAAAGGTTCTTGTAGTTCAGTTTTCTTGTTAATCGCTGTCGTGTTATCTACAGTTTCAAATAGTCTTTTATAATCTTTCTGATCTGTAAGGAAAATATGTAATCTAAGAAGCATCCCATTTCTTTGTGGTCACTGGAATATTCAGCTGCTCTTGCAATACCCTGCACCACAGTTCATTTTTCTAGGATATGCACAAAACTTCTTAGGAGCTGGTAGTGGAGGAGGAAAAGTATCTTAAATGGACAAGCCTTAACCAAGTACAGCTCCAGATACTGTGGAGAAATTGCCTAAACCCTCAGGGTTTATGCAAGGGATTTCTAAGCGTACTCTTGGCAAACATGACATACATGCAACCACATAGGTCACACTGAATTTTGCGGTTTCTTATCATACACAGAGCAATGACTCAGTACTTATGTTTCCAAAGCCTAACTTCGGTAATCTTGAATATTTCTTTCCTGTTTTAAATAGAACAGTATGGCTTACAGTCATACCAGAGAATTCATAGCCAAATCTGCCCTAAATCCCAGCGGCCAGGCAGTTTGCTTCTCTCTGTCTGTACTCCCCTGTAGGACTGCAATTTCTGTAGCACCATTTTCATTGATGGTTCCAGCTTTAATGAGCAGGATGACTCATCCAGTGTTCAGGTTACTACAGTATCAAGTTTTAGGACAGAGAAGCAAGAATTTGTTTCTAACTTGCACACTATAAAGACGATTTTCTATCATAGGGAGATGGTATTTCTTTCACTCTTTGTCATAGTTACGCAAACTGTAAAGGAGAGGGACTGCAGCCTCAAAAGATCACAGGCAGCCTGAAAGCTCCAGCTCAGTAACATATGTAGCTAATTGTTATCTTTTTTACTACAAGCAAACTACTTAGTACTGCCTGTAATACAGAAAATTAAAGGCCATATATAAAAAGAGGATACGCAAAAGCCACCCACTACTGCAATAAAGAAAATGCGATTAATCACTATATGTGTTGCCAAAGAAAGATTTGCTTGTGGTAATTATAGAAAAATATAACCTTCCATGGGCAGAAAGGAGAGTAATAAAATGAGAATAAAAATAAGTATCAGAGCAGAGCAGATGCAGGAATACTATTGCAAAGCCCTTAAGTTATCAAAGTGCCCTTCCTGGCTGCTTTTTCCAGTCCTTCCTAATCAGTTGGAGGTTTTTGTTGACTCATTTATTTCCATCTGGAACAATGGTTGCTATCAAGGACAGCAGGCCCAGAAGAATGCTTCCTTTAAATAATAAATTTCCTTCATCCTTGATGTATTTCTCTGAAAAAATAAATAAATAGTCGCTGATGAACATGTATTTAGACAGGATCCATTTCTTTCCCTTTCCAGGTAACTGTCCCCGGCTTTGATTTGTTTGCTTTTTCCTCTTAATGCTCTTTCCTTCACTCACAATAAAAAACCCCTGCCCATTATTCTTATGTTTGCATGTACTGGCTGTGGATAGTGCTAGCTGGCAGGAAAGCTGTTCAGTTTTTAGTGCCTCTAAAGGCTTTTGATACTCAGTTTTGATTTAATTTTCTGCTTAGGAGCATATTCTTCTTGTTTCCAATGGGAAAACAAATAACGGTATGCACTTTTTCTTCTGTTGTCATTCGTGTAAGTCAAATAGAGTGCTGAGGCAGTTGAAGTACTCACTCACTTTGCATTAAAATTAAAGTCCGGGTTAATGTCCACATAATGGAGAAGAGGATATAAGGTGTTCCTCCAGTCCCTTACATGGTAAACTTGCTCATGTAGAGAAGACAAAAACATCTCAGGCTGATACTCCTAAGTTACTGCAGGTAAAGGGAGACCGGTTGCTTTGAAAACGCAGATACATTGTCAAATTTCAGCATGCACTTTTCTTGTGTGACAAGCACCACAGCCAGTCAGTGTCTTTGACACCCACAGACTCACACCCTCTCTCAGCGACAGAAAGAGAAGTTAAAGCAGACAAGCTAGAAAAATCAAGACTGATCTCAGATAAATATTTGCATTTGAAATATAATGTCAAAACATAGAAGCCAAGGTAATTTTTTAAAATGGGTTTAAAAAGTTTCCCTAAAGAAAATTCATTCAAATGATGCATTGAACAGGAATCTTAAGAATCTAATGCAACTGTTCCTGGTAGTTACTGCCATGTTATCATGCTTCAGGATAGCCTTTTTTTTTAATCTGCTTTCAATGTGTGAAAGAGTTCTAGACGGCTGTGAGCCTCAGAGGAAGGTATCTGATCACAGGGGAGCTTGGCAGGCCTCATATCTGGATGTAACATCAGATATTGTGGCAAACAAAAAATTCAGCACAGTGGATATCCAGTATGAAAAGATTCAGGGTCATAGTGAAAATGTCTCGTGGGCAATGCGAGGTCACCCCAAGGCTGCTGTGACCCTCTGTGTGGCTGCAAAGGCTGAGCCCCAAAGGACAGAGCAGCCTAAGCCCAGCAGTGACTTTTATTCCTGGACTCAGATGTCAGGCTTCATGTGGAGATTCACCACGAAGATTTCACTTCATCTTTCTACGGAACTATTAATTTTTTTTCCTGTTGGTACTGTTAGTTTCTGGTATTTCAGTCTGCTTTGCTAAAATCACCGTAGTGCAATGAGGACTACTATACCAGTTTCTGCACTCAGATACCAGGCAGTTTGGGGCTGTCATAGATGGCAAAAAAAAAAAAAAATAGCTGTGAATTAAAACCTAGACTTTATGCAGAAAGTTTCTACAGAAAAGTAGTCCAAACTCCATTTCCTTAACATTACTTACACAGTGTGATGAACAAGAATTTTTTAAGCTATAGCTTCATTCATTACAAGCTTCTAGATTGCTGTCTCAGCCCCAGGCAGCTTGATAAAATTCAGAGGTTACTTAAAAAAAAAGAAAAAAGGACTGGAAGGATATTACTTTTGAAATGTAGATCCAGCACAGGTAAATGATGATTAAACTAGAGGCCACACACTTGGATCAATGCTTTGCCCTGTAGATAAAGCAAGCAATGTTCATACGAAAGGAAAGAAAAAAAAATAAACAAAAAATCTCTTCAGTGAATAAGAGCTGTCAGTAGAAACTTGATAGCACATGAATAAAGACTATGAAAGCTAGAAAGAGTAGTAAACAGACAAATTACCAGCAAGCATTGTTATGCTACTGGAACATTATGGTAGTTTAAAAAAGGTCTATTAATAACATTTTGCTGTTCAAAATCTTAGGAAAAATTCATCTGTATTCATCCCTTACAGTTACTTCTTTTATTACAGCTTTCAAACATCCTTTCCTTGGTGACTTATTTTGTGCAAATGGAATAGAAGAAAAAGTCATACTCTTGTATGAGACATTGAAATAATCTTTTTAAAATGTCTTCTAAGTATATATACGTATATATATACAAATCTAAGAGGAAATTATATAGAATAATGGTTTGCTTCTATTATAGCTTCTTTTTTTCAACCTCCTGTCACTACTTGGGTGCATTTTGTATTATTGGAAAAGCCTCAGTCTACACATGCAAAAAGGTGAATAAAAATATTTAGTTGTTTTACTTAAT
Organism: Falcunculus frontatus; assembly: GCA_013398115.1. Lineage (NCBI taxonomy): Eukaryota > Metazoa > Chordata > Aves > Passeriformes > Falcunculus > Falcunculus frontatus. Next base: position 21,349 of record VZRV01003006.1, read on the forward strand.
GATGCAGTTTTTGCCAGAATAAAATCAAAAGCATTCTGAGTCTAAAGGCAATATTTTGTACATAAGATTCATCTTTTCTTTTTTTCCCATTCTAAGTTTTTACTATTTCTACTAAACAGTAGTTTACTACCCTTGTTGCTACTCACTTAAACTTTTCACAGTGAAGTGGAAAGAAAAAATACAAACCTACAGTGGACAAGTTATGCTTTCCAATAGATGTTTTAGAATTTTGACTGTGACCATGAAGAAGGAAATTGTAAGGTAGAGTGTAATTACTATTTTCTTTCACAAAACCAAAATAACAAAAATAACCCCCACAAAACCAGTAAATCACACTATAAAGCAAAAAGCAAACAATAGGTGTAGGTTTTTCACTGAATGTAGTGAGGCTATACATCTTCAGAAAGTCAGTCTTATTGCAATATTTCCCTGAACACTTCACAGTGGTAACTTATCTGAATTTGTTATAATGTTAATTTCCAGTGATTTGATTTTGTATTTTTAAACTGTTTCCCTGAATGGCTTCACGAGAACATTTAATTAATAAGTGTCAACATCTCATACAAAATAGAAATGATTTATCTCTCTACTTGGCCTGTATTTCTCTACTTGATCTAACTGCATAGAAATCAGAGTACAAAAACCATCTCAAGATAACTAAATGCCTTGAGTTAATAGGTGTATGTATAGAATGTTATAAACACTTCAAGAGCTAAAGATAAAAGCCAAAGGTAAGAGTTTTATAGTTGGTCCTTGAGAAAAGTTGATTTATATTTGTTAATATTGCCCTGAAGGTATAGTTAATAATTTCTCATAAAGCAGAAATTATTTTGGAAATGCAACTGGATTGAAAAGGTGATTTCTTCTGTTTGCTTTCATAACTGCCTTCAGTTTGTCTTGAGATTTTACAGCTGTGTGTGCAGTCCATAACCTGTGCCTCCTCTACCTTCCTGTAGTTATTTGCAAGGATGTGTAGCCTAATTCATGCTATTAATTACTGTTATATCTGAATGCCCTATGGAAATTACAGAAAGCCAAATGTAGGTTAAAACCAGATACATCTTTATTTCCTTTTCTTGCACGTTTTGTTCTAGGGAACTGTCTGCAGCTTATGTTTTTTTCTCTTTACTCTGGCTTTGCACCTATCATCATTTAGCCACTGTTCCTAGAAGTAGCAATTAGTAGAAAGACTGTTACGTAGAAGTATTATTTACATTTCTTCCTGAGCATCTTTCATGTCTGTATAGAGAGAAGCTCCATGTCACAATCTAAGAATGTCTGTCCTTAAGAGAACATTAGTGCCTTTCTTTCCCCTTTCATTGGTGGGGGCCTTTGCCTCTCCACTGAACCTTGAGAATCAAGAGTTAAATCCCTGAGACAATCTGCTTTCAAGTCCAATGAGACTCCTGAAGATCAAGATGATGAACTTGAGTGTGTTCATTACTAGGACCTGGAGGTAATAGATTTTATAAGCAGGTTTAATGCTTAGTATGAACTTGAAACTGCTGAAAGCTGTTGTAGCTGGTGTCATTGACTTACTGAGACACTTTGAATTTGAGATTGTGCAAAAAACTGTTCCCCTTTTGCAGACAGTCCAAAGTCCAAAGGCATAAGCAAGATATTACTGGATTCAAAGACAAAAAAAAAAAAGTTTTTTATTTTGAAACAAAGAGCAATCCTCTGCTTATACTTCTCAGAATCTGAGAATAAAATTGTTAATGCTGTGGTACCATGAATATAGCCCTTCCAAGGCTGGTGAGATGTTACTTTCATTGTTTATGTATCTTTTACTGTACAGGATTTGGCTCCAAAGCTAGTCAATTCACGCTTCACTTTAAAAATAAGGAAGGACCTAGCAGTGGCAATATGGGAAAATGCATATAAACTAAGGGACTTATGTATGGTGTTGTTTCTTTTGAAAAACTGTTCCTGGTAGCAAAGAAAGATTGTGATACAGTTGAATTCTCTAAATAAAAGTAAGACACAGTTAAGGCTTCAGCGTGAAATACTGAGATTCCTTTCCCATGAAGTCTTAAATGAATAAAAAAAGTGATTAGGCATGTATGACAAATGAATCATCACACACGTACATTTGGCACTTACAGAAGGTGCTTATAAATACTGCCAGCGGAAAGATTTTTGAGCATTAAATCACACATGTCATTTAATGCTTTCAATACTACTATTATTTACTGCAGCCTTCAAAAGGAAAACTAAGGAGGAAGAAGGCAAAAGTTGTCTAACTAAAGATGATTGTGGTTTACTATTTGAATACTTAAATTGTGGAACTATAAGACCTTGTATTGTTCCTATGACAATATTATACCAGCCTTTCTCTTAAGAATATTTTCATTCTGTGGTCCCAATGCAGATTTCAGCCAGGAATTTCTCTAATGAACTCTGACTTGAATACAATAGGACTTGGCTACTTAAAACCAAGAACATGACATTTTATTCAGGCTGGTCCAAACCACTTTATCTGTACAAAAATTCTCTCATTTACCAAGCATTCTGCTTCTGTTTTCTTTTTCCTTAAATAATTTTTAATGTTCCAGCCAACCCTTTTTACCCAGTGTGGTCTTTTCAGATCCTTCAACAAGCTCTTAACTTAGTTGTCTTTGAGGGCTATTCCTGCACAATGAGTCTTCAGAGCCTTAGGGCTCTCTTCATGAGCCACCAGAAAAGTTAACTATCAGAGAGCTGGGTTTAACTCTGTGAACTGCTAACACACAGAGAAAGCGAGCTAGATAAGGGCATACGAAACACTGTTGCACATCCCAAAGCAATGCAAAGCAGAAATCCCATGCAAATGCTGACTGATGCAGGCAAGATAGGACATCCACCCGGATACATACAGCCAGATGGACCAATTCATATCTGGAAGTGGTAGCTGCAGCACACAGACAATTTAAGAGATTCTGCTATGTTGAAATATTCTCAGACATGCAATTGACACACTGAATGTGTGTCTGAATACAAAACCAGACCAAACCAGTGTCTATGTTTCAAACACCTGAACTCACATAACCTCACTATAGATCTGTGTAGCACTGAAATATTTGAGCTGCTCACCATCTAGCTCAAGTCTGGACTCCAGAGGTATTTCAAAGTTTCCACACTTTGTGTAATTCCAAATACCTCACAAAATACTTTTTGGTTCAGTGGACTAACTGAATAATTGCTTTCAGAACAATGTGCTTGATTCAAACTTTTGAAAATAAAGGGGTGTCTTGGGGTGACTTTATGATAATACTGCGTTTCCCTATCGTCTGCTTTATGCCCAGAAATGGGTCCAGCAGCTTTAAGCTGGGTGCAGGAGAGGAGGGAGAGAAGCCAAGTGAATTCTTCAGCGTGGTTTCTGTTCAAGGACTCACACACTCCGCCGCCCTCTCACCGCTGCAGAGCCGAGGGAGCTCCTTCCTGCTTTTAGCCAGTCTGTTAGCTGAGAAAAGAGGTTTTTTCCCAGGACTGCATACCGGCACACCGAAACCCTCCGCTAACAACTTCTTCCTCTTCTGGAACTGTTCGGCCTGGCCGTGATCTGAACGCAATCATCGGCCCCCATGGACCGGCGGGGAGGCTGCGGGACGCCGCATCCCGGCCTCGGACCTCGGGAGGGGCCGAGCTAGCTACAGAGGGAGCTCTAAATCCACCAGCTTTCTCTGCATCCAGGAGGGTTAATATTTTAATAGTTATTCATTTTTCCTGTGCCCTGCCAGCACTTTGTTTGTTAAATAAATAGGTTTTTTCACTTTCATCCAAGAAATTCCTTTCGTATTGGTGGGGGAGGGAGTGCTGAAACCTGTCTTCTTGGGAGGAGACGTTCCTTCCAGAGTGTTTCCCCCTAAACTTGTCTCAAACTGAGACAAGGGGACACCTAGTTACAGCCCAGGGAGGAAGGGCAGGATAGCCCAGTAAGTTGTGATGGCCACTCACACATGATTAAGAGACAGGCTGTGCAGGAAGACAAAATACAGATGAAACACTAGAGGATGGGAGTATAACTGAGCAGTGACAAAGCTTGTTGGAAGGCCAGGTGTTAGAGATGCAGATGAAGTTCAGGGAAGTTAGAGAAACCAATACAGAAAGAGCAAGAGACAGAGCAAGAGCAAGAGAAAGAGAAAAAGAGAGAAAGAGAAAGAGAAAGAGAAAGAGAAAGAGAAAGAGAAAGAGAAAGAGAAAGAGAAAGAGAAAGAGAAAGAGAAAGAGAAAGAGAAAGAGAAAGAGAAAGAGAAAGAGAAAGAGAAAGAGAAAGAGAAAGAGAAAGAGAAAGAGAAAGAGAAAGAGAAAGAGAAAGAGAAAGAGAAAGAGAAAGAGAAAGAGAAAGAGAAAGAGAAAGAGAAAGAGAAAGAGAAAGAGAAAGAGAAAGAGAAAGAGAAAGAGAAAGAGAAAGAGAAAGAGAAAGAGAAAGAGAAAGAGAAAGAGAAAGAGAAAGAGAAAGAGAAAGAGAAAGAGAAAGAGAAAGAGAAAGAGAAAGAGAAAGAGAAAGAGAAAGAGAAAGAGAAAGAGAAAGAGAAAGAGAAAGAGAAAGAGAAAGAGAAAGAGAAAGAGAAAGAGAAAGAGAAAGAGAAAGAGAAAGAGAAAGAGAAAGAGAAAGAGAAAGAGAAAGAGAAAGAGAAAGAGAAAGAGAAAGAGAAAGAGAAAGAGAAAGAGAAAGAGAAAGAGAAAGAGAAAGAGAAAGAGAAAGAGAAAGAGAAAGAGAAAGAGAAAGAGAAAGAGAAAGAGAAAGAGAAAGAGAAAGAGAAAGAGAAAGAGAAAGAGAAAGAGAAAGAGAAAGAAAGAAAGAAAAGAGTCTTAATGAAGTTAAAACTGTAAAGGGAAAAAGGAGACCCTTTATCCATCAACACACTTAAGTCTTAATATATTTAAAAAAAAAAAAAAAAAAGGAAGGGGAAATATATCCATTTATGTATTTATAGTTCCAAGGGATCTCTGAAGAGATCATTTGTGTCCTCTCTCCAGAAAAAAAAAAAAAAAATTAGTAATCTCTACCTGTAAGGCATGAGTATGAAATTCCTTATTAAGTGCCAGAAACCTACAGAAATTATGTTTGCATGGTACAGCAGCATAAGTCAGGAAATCTCTCCCTGAAGACTGAGGCCTATGGAAAACATTGAAGAGAAAGATTAAAACCAAAAGCACAGAAGAAAGAAGATAAGGAATCTATGCCACTAACTGTAAGGACTCTCAGCACTCTGCAGAAAAGGTTTTCCCTACAAAGGGAAAACTGTCTCTTGCATGAGTTGCCCAATCCTAAAGAAAGATGTCCTAAACCTGCTAGGCTGTGCAGAAGTGTGATGAAAAAATGTTTGGGTCTCGACCACTAACCTCATGGTAAAGTATAACAGCATTTTCCCTGTTCAAATCAATATAAGTTTTCTATTCCAATTCATTCCCACTCTCTTTTTTGAAAAATACACTAGAAGACACATCTGTATATGTCAAATAGTTGAATTGATTGTGTAGTAGTCTATTTTATATAATTTTTAATTCCTCCAATATTTAAATATTTTAAACACCAAGAAATAGAAGCATCTAAAGTGCATCAATATCATATTGTATGGTTTTCAGAATACTGAGTTCCCAAAATATGAGAATGTCCTGATGTTTTTTGTCAAAAAGGCTATAGTTAAATACATGTCTTGAAAAGGCAAAGAGTTAAAAAATTGTAGGACATATTTTTGTCTAGAACTAGTTACTGTGAATTTCAACAAGTATTTAGAGGCTCAGTTTTAGACTTTTCTTTAAATCATGATCAGACTGTAACCTGCAAAATAAATGGTAGTCTGTTGCTTATTAGCTTGACAGTCATCTGTAATAGTAAAAAATAGGTTGCTGTGAAAAGGTGTTCAACATCACTGGAATAGGCTCTGTACTAAGAACTCAGGGCTTGAGCCCCAGGTGCTTCTTTTGTGTCCTTATTTTGAGGCACTGAGAGCACAAGAAACAATGAGTAGGTTTTTCAAGGCTGTAAGAAATAGGAGTACTAACAATTAGTAGAATGAACTAAGACACATATATTATCCACGGCTTGAAATCAAAGCACTTCAGTATTTCATAGGGTGTCACCCTTCCAGCACATTCAGTTAAAAACCTGCTCCTAGATGTTGTGCTATTCCCGTGTCTAGTGAGAACACCAAGGATACTGGCTGCCGTATTCGAAGTGCAAAACATTTTCTGTGTTTCCCTGGGTCTCTCACTATTGTTGCTATGGTGTTTACTAAAACCTGGATTCCATGCAGCCTACATACTCATTGAACTCCAGAAAGGATCAGTGGGAAAAACAAGACGTGTACTTGTAAGCACTTGAGATTCACAATAGAACCAAAACCTTTGCAAAGTAGATGCAGTGTTATTATGTTGACACATGGTCAAGATGAAGGTGAAAAATAACCTTAATGGTCACAAAAAAACCCCCACTTACTTTCTTGCCATTGTTGATTTTATTAGATTTAAATTATTTCTGCTCTAAACAATTCTATGAAAAAGTTAGGCTAAAAAATTCTTAGGCCAATTTTCTTTAAGCAAAAGGTCTGTTTAGACCCCTGCCACACCAAGAAATAATAATAATAATAAAAACCCCACAAGAAAGCTTTTGTATAATGAAATAGAATTCAGAAAAAGTGAACGAAATGTCATAGCCATATATTATATATCATTATGGGGTAAATGGGATTTGAACAATCTTGGCTGCTTATCCAAAATGGTTTTACACAACTGCATAATGGTTTGAGGCTTATACAGAAAGTAAACATTTGAACTCAAAAAGAATGTGAGCGTTGTTTGTAGCAATTTCACAAAATATAAAAGAAAACATGTGGAAGCTAAAGATCAGTTCAACAAGTTAGTTCACCCAGTTGTACTCCCTTGCCAATCAGACAACTTTTAAAAACTTTTCTAACTTATTCCTTTTCATGCACTCATTTTGTTTCCCTGTCCTGTCTGGCTACAGATGCATCTTTCAATTGCATAGATGAGGGGCTCGTGAACATTTGGCCATCAAAACATGTAGCTGGCCCCCACGTGGAAAGCATTTTAACAATATCGTTTATAATTCTTGGTGCAGGCCCTGTACAGAGGGCCCCTCCCTAGAGCTGGAAGAGATGGGGAAAGGAAAAGACAGAGAATTCACTTTGCCTCATAATAATGTCATTAGAGCAGGTTATTTCCACTGCCTGTAGAAGCAATTATGCCAAACCAGATCTGTTTGTATCACTTTGTACACTCCCAAATGCACACCTAGAGTTGTACTGCAAAGGAAAGAAAGGTAGTGTTAGGCTCTGTGAGGACAGGGCGGCTCTTTCCTGATAGAGAACAAAGCATGAGCATACTCAGGTGTGTCTTTCTCTTTCCTTTTGTGCTTGCATGTGATGGGCAGAAACTAATATTAAGTATAGAAAAAATGGATTTTCTACGATTTTTTAGACCTTGGAATTGAGAGATGATGAGGAAAGCTATTATGGTATTTTTTTCTAGTCTAACACTAGTCTTTAAAAAAAAAAAAAGAGAAGATTTTTTGTACCTTGACATATTGTCAGACTGGCAAGCAGGAAATTTTAATGCATGTGTATATAAATGAATGTGTGTTTGTGTATGTTACATGTTCTTAACATTTTAACTAGGAAAGATGATTCTGGACCTGAGAGAACTACTGCGTTGTGATTTTCTTTATGATTCACATAACTGTGATTCTTTCACCTTGGCAACTTGTATAGACATGTTTCTTGGACTCTTCCTCCAAGAATGTTTCCCTTTCATCAGCTGGCTTTCTGTCTTCTCCACTCCCAACAGCCTCTAGCTAAACATAAGATCTATCATAAACAGGAGACTGGGTCAGATGGCTGCGAACTAGAATAGTCTGGACATAACAAAGAGGATTTAAGTTGGCAGTCCTGCCATAGGAAGTCTAGCTGTGAAAGCTTCCATTCTGCCCATGTCAGAGTTCACTTCTGTTTGAACAGGCATGACTTAATAACTGTGCCTTGAAGTGCCGCTGTGTGCATTTCTCTTGAGAACTTCTGTGGAATTTTAGATGAAATCAGAATTTATACCGGATCCCTCAGTGGCCAGATTCCTGATATAGTCGAACAAGTAAAATTATTCATCAGCTGTTATTCAAGAAATATTCTATTTTAACACACATTCTTCAAACAGAAGCATTGAACAAATACTCCCATATGAAAGAGAGGAAGTGTTTTTCTGGTCATTACACGAAAATTTCAAACTTTCTTGAATGCCTGAACTTTGAACTGGTCACTGTAATATGTGGGGTGGGGGATTGGGGGACAGGGGGAAGGAGGAGGGAAGGAAAAAAAAAAAACCCACCACAAAATAGAAACAAAAAAGACCCAAACCAGAGGCAGAGTAATAATTTTGTTAGGACATCAATTCTAGCATCTTAAATCTTGGAGTCATGTAAAAGAAAAAAAATTGTTGGTTTCTCTGTGAAAGCTAAGACTAACTCCAGCCAAAAGAGTGATTCCTACTGGCATCTGAAAAGAGCCAGTAAAACCACTCTCAAGGAAAAAACCAGACACAATAAATCTCACCTCTTTGGTAACACACTCTTTTCTTTGATTGGAAACAGAAGTTTCTGTTGCCAGATTTAGTATTCCCTCCTCTCCTACATGTGTCATTGGAGGAAATATAAAGGTTCCATACTGTTTCCTGTAAGGTTCCTCTGAGACTTCATGGTAGAAGAGAGAAACTCAATGGATGGGGACATGTACCATGTTAGGGTGCTAAGGAATGCAGTCACTACTATCCCCATGAGAGCATAATATAAATTTTTCCCATAATCTTGTGAATCAAAGGTGAATCTGCTTCAAAGACTATTTTGGTAAAATATATTGCAGTGAGAAAAAAAATGGCTGTGCAGTTGGTACATAGAGGGGTGGAGATTTGGATTCCAAAGACATTATTTACATTGTTTTCTCAACATATATTATCAATTATTCTAATAAAGTTCTTGATTTACATTCTGACACCGAGGAATATTATCCGCCTGAAAAAAACTATAGGTTTGAGTAGAAGATATGTGGATTTATAATGTGATAGTATTTTCATTTATTAGAGATATGTTATGTATTTTAAAGAGAATAAATCCCATGAGATTTGGAGTCTTATGAGCTAAAGAAGCCTAAGAAAAAGTTTTGTTTGAGAAATCCACCTAGATTTGAAAAATTATTAAATGATCATTTTTAATTCTATTTTTAAAATACTATCAATAGCTTTTATAGTGGACGGGTGTACATCTAAAGGGACAAGAACTCCCAGAAAGATTTTTCTGTAGTACTATTGAGCTCTCAAAAACATCAGTGTAAGGAGACTAAAAGTCCTTGGCTCTGGTACAAAATCTGACTGTCTTTCCAGGCCTTCAAGCCCCTATATCATAAAAAGTCTCTATATACACCTTCACCTCTTTTCATGTTCTGCTTTATTCCTCGTGCCTCACTAAGGGTTTTAATTCTAATAAATTAATGCTTTATGCATTTCCCACACAGACACTAATTTTGGTGCCTCTTTCATGATTTTCCCTTTGTATTGTGACTAAGCTTGTTCATTAAGTTACAGTTTTTGCCTTCTTCAAATCCACTTTAAAATCTCATTTATCCTTTGCTGCTTATAATAGGAGAAAGGAAAAATAATCAGTCCCAGTGATAAATAAGCAGTAATTAAATGTTTACAGTGTGGCTATTCTTCACAGTGCTAGTGCATCACTGACGCTCCTGACATAATTTTCCTCTCTTTCTTTTCCTCTTCTCCTTTACTGAGGTAATAATAATAAACTGAGTTTTGACGTGAACAATCTTTCAGGGCTTGGTTTCGTTGTTTTGGTGGGGTTTTTAACATTTGAAATACTTCATTATCCTGAATGCAAAATTGAATTATTTAAATTTCATATTGTCTCAAGAGAGGTTAGTTGTATAAAACCTACACTCTTTTGCTGTAATGTACTTGGAAAGCTTTTCTTTTCTAGATTGCCATGGCCGTAATGTTCCTTTGATTCAGTACTTCTCATCACACGGAATTACTGGGGTACACAATTGCCATTAAAGTCAAACAGGTTGTCACAGAGCAAAAAGCAGGATCTGAGACACATCTTTGAACCACCTGTTTTTCTATTTATGTCCTTTTGTTTACAAGCATTACAAGTGTTTTTGTTTTGTCGTTGAAAGTAAAGCTGAAAATTTCAAATTCTGGGTATCATAAAGACTCTTTCCCAGTGTGACTCTTTCTAAAAAAAAGTAAACAAATAAGAAACATTAGTGCTTAACGTGATGTAATAATGCAAGACCATTGGTTAATCCAGCACATAAAATTATAATAGGGTAAAACATAATAAATTGAGCATCAAATGGGGCAAGGATGTACGAGAAGATCTGAGTTCATAATTGCATAATTGTTTCATAATTCCACCCTATAGTGGAATGTACCTTCATCACCCCCTGATTTATAAACCAGCAGCAAAGCAATTTCAGAACTATATGCATATTTTTAATTCATTCTTGGCAAGTTCACTTCCATATCTGCCAGATGCTCTACATTTTGCAGGAGCAATCTGAATCTCTTGTCTGTTATAATATTTCCTGCAATGCTAAACATATCCATTCATGCTAAACATCTATATGCTTGCTGATGTGCAAACGAGCAATCCAACAGGCTAAACTGGCAAGATCAGACCAGCAAAAAGTTTTTATTACAGATTTTCAGATAGACATTTTCCGATTTCTCTGAGTAGCTCATCAAGGTAGAAATGCACCACTGCAGGCAGCAATTGCTTTGCCTTTAGCTGAATTGCTACAATAGCATTTTGTGCCAGATTTCTCCAGAGGTTCATGCTTTTTAAAGCTTGAATCATGGTACTTCTGCCACTGCCACTGCTGGGAAAAGCTAAGCAGAGCGAGAAGTGGAAATTGTTGGAGCAGCTGCCACCTGTGCTATATATGATTGAGCGGAAGCTGGTGTCATGTCAATTTTCTGTGCTTTTATATGCCAGGAGACCCACACTAACCCAGCCCATCATGTATTTTTTCCAATGTCTCAAAAGGGCTCTGGCCCTTGGACCATTGTTAGTGTTCCAGGGTCACAGTGTGAAAAGATCTTTATAACTCAATAATAAATTGTACTGGTGGTAGCTTTCAGTGTAGTTTTCTGAGACAGAAGGAAAATAAGTTGGAAAACAGAAAAGTTGGAAAACCTTGACTGAGCCAGGTTTTTCAGTGTTACAGATCACATCTTTTGCTGAAGTAATTTAGAAAGTCTTGGCAGTGTCCATTCATGAAGAGTGATATCAAGGCCTTTCAAAAGAACTAAAGACTGTTTCAAAGATTATATCTTATGCAGACGATCTAGCTTTACACCCAAACTCTTGTGTTAAACGATGTTTTTTTGCAAAGTATTAAAAGAGCTGCTCACAAATGGCTTGTATTTAGAAATTTTATCATATAATTTAACTATTAGCTTAGGTTGCCAGCTTTAAGCAACCCCACTTGAAAATCATGACTTATTGAGGGTTGATTTCTGCTGCAGACATAAAGCCACAAAAGAAATTTTCTGCTTCCTGATCCGTGTTTACACCTGCATTTAGTTATTATATCAATCTGGATGGAGCCAGACGAAAGCACTGATGAACTTTTATATGTGCTCCCTGAAAACATCTACATTTCCAGATTTCTGAAAAAAAGTAAGCAATAATGTATTCTACACCTGCTCGTGTCAGTGTCTGGCCAAATAATGATCACCATGTGTATTTCATTGTCATCTTTAGAAAAGACACAAAGAAACCTCCTAATGGAAAACAAATACAAAAGCAGGAAGAGCATGCAGCTCAAGTAGGGATGACTTCTAGAAGAACAGATTAAATATGAAAGAAAACATGCCAAACTGCTGGATTCTGGTACTCTAGCTGTTACAAAACACACATCAGAATCTGAAGGCTTCTCTCTGTATGTGGGAGCTAGGTTTCCTGTAATTTCATAGTGCAAGTGGATGTACAGTAAAAAATACTGCAGGAACTTTTTTTTTTTAAATCACTGATTTTAGCATAATTCAAAAGGCCACAAGGGACTATGAGAATGAACTGACATAAAAATTGTCTCTAAAAATTATTTCATTTAAAATAATAACAGAAAGAAAATTATGAAACCATGTTGTGGGCTCTGTTTTCCATGAAAAAACCAATACTAAGGCTGTCATCAAATCAAGATATTCTTCATCAATTCATTCCAATTTCATATTCTATCTCTTATTAATAGAAGAGACACACTTCTCACTTTCAAGTTTTCAGTTTTTTACTATTAGCGTGATACCACTCTATAATCACAACAACAAATATTATTATGCATGTACCATGCTGGGATGTGACCATTTCTCAGCTGGCTGAAGCAATATCCCAGCAAGGCACACAAAATATCCTCTTCCTTAGTGTTATTAGTACTTCTTATTCACCATTAGGAGACAATTCCGTATTTTGTTTGTGTGAATACTAATGGATGATGCTAAATTTTGAACAGAACACTTGAGTGAATGCCATTTGGGAGAGGTTTTTTCCCTTCTCTCGGATTTTGGCAATTTCAGGAAGTTAATTCATCTGCAGTACATTTTGAATTTTTACATCAGGAGAAAATAATTTTGTAGACATGCAAAGCTGAATTTCTGTGGAATTTCGTTAGGGTGCTGACACTGACATTTTGTGTTCCTTTAAAAGCAGTCTCCCTTATGCTTCCTGTGACCTGCTGCCAAAACCTGTCCAACACACAGGGCTGAATTTACAACCTGGCAACACAAGATCACATCCTTTAGGTCCTTCAAAGAAAGGCAAGACACAGGAACTCAAAGTAGACAGAGCTCTTTTGTCTGTCAGGTCTTCTGTCATTCCCTCAAGGTGACTAAGTAACTATTATATCTGTACTCCAGTGTTGCAGCTGAACAAATTCAGTTTTCGTAGCAATAGATTTACATAAAGTTGAAGCGTGAACATCCACCTGGTAAAGGACATTTAGGTAAGGAAATAAGCTTTTTGACTTCCAAGAAACCCTACAGACTCTTGGCTTTCGGTCTGCTGTAGTTGGGCAGTTGGAGGACATACCTAAACCACAAAAACTTACTTTCACTGGTGCCAGTCAGACAGGTTTGTATTCTCAGGTTGCAGCATCAGAGTTCTCCTGGTTAGACACTATGTACATTTTTATTAAATACATGCAACACTGTCTTTTCTGCTTGGTTTTAGTCTGCTAACACACATTTGCTGCTTTCCTCTAGGTATAAACCTTCTTTTTCTGGCCTTAACTGTGTTGTTGCTAACATTGTTTGGCAAAACATCTTACAGAACACTCACTTGAGCATTGCACTTTGGCAAGTGGTAAACAGTTTGCAGCAGTGAAAATCTTACAACACCATTTCAAGGAGTGAGCAATTTGAGAAGCATAAGCACGAGTGAATAGAAATAAAAGCCTATTTAATAAATACTAAGTCTTTACTTTTTAAAACTCTCTCGTAAATGCTTCTGCTTAAGGTTTATTTTCTTAAAAGGGAAAAAGAAAAGCAAAAGTGGGGTTAGAAGGAATTTTTACCATACTGTAAAATAGAAAAATAGCCCACTTCCATGGAACTCAGAACTCTTCAGCCCTTTCAGGCAGTAAATAACAGTTTGTATTGTCTTATCTGGAAAAATAAAATATTATGCTTTCAGATTTTTGTATTCAGCTACAGATTTGCACTGGGCTTAATGCCTCTTTATTTTCCATGTAAATGGATTTTCAAAATTGTTTCTGTGGAAAAGTGAAGGCATTTTTTTCTATTTTTCCACTTAATGTCATTGAGCTGGCATTTGAGTGAATTATAAAAAATCAAGGACCTGAAAGCTATGGCCCTGCTGAAGTCCATTGTACAGTCAGAAGCAATTTATGCAGAACAATGAGAAAAAATCCAATAGATCTGAAAATGTGCACAGAGAAAGCAGCAGTACTTTGCTTTATTAATAATTTATTTCTCCTTTTCATCTTAATTTTTCATATCTTTTTGGGTTTTGCCCTCTTACAGAAGCAGCCACAGCATGAAAAATATCCACTAACACTAATATTTTCAGATAGTTTCCACTATATTCACACTTGAGTTTGCTGGAGTTTATTTCAGCAGAAAGTTCGAGCCATTTGCTCATGCTCATTTTTCAGTAAGGCAGTGACTAGGCATGTCTTTGGCTATTAAGAGAAGACAAGAGAAGGAACAGGTCCAGTTCAGCCAAAGTATTCAGGTTCTAATTCTTACTTACGGCTCTAATTTTCACTGAAACCAATGACAACTGTACATGGAAATATCTTTGTTAATTTCAGCTAAGGAGGTTTTAATAACAAACCTTATTTACACAAGCAGACACAGCTACCACAGACTTTGTTGCAAAAAAGCTGTGCCTCTTGAAAGACCTAAGTGTTTACTGATTTTGTGTCATGTATATTGCAATACAGCAGAGGCCTTGAAAAAAGGGTCGATTAAAGCTGTTACCAAAACCTCAGTCACTTGACTTCTGCTGGAGAAAAAGACCTGTCCTTAACGGTCCGTATTTGAAGTAATACATATTGATTTCAACTTTTTTATTTCATATTTTTTGAAAGGGAAGCAAACCATTCTTTCTGAATTAAAAGTGAAATATATATCTATGACACTGGATTTTCATATGAACCCAAATCACCCAATAATCACACTGAACAGAAGAAAAGGAAAACATAGCAAATTCCTCAGCCACTGGAACTTGCAATTTCTTCAAACAACAAGATATCTTCTTCTGTTGGAATGCTTCAAGTGATTCAGTCTACGCAATGCCAAAGACTGGTGGACTGTGCAGTATCAGAATGAGACTTCTGGAGGCTAACAGGGAAGCACCAAACAAAGATACTGATGAGGTTTCAAGACTTCCAACTGTGTTGGTTTTGCACGGACTGGTTTTTGGTAGTGGGGGGGGCCACAGAGGTGGCAGCTGTGAGAAGCTGCTGGAAGCTTCCACCATGTCCAGCAGAGCCAATGGTTGATGGCTCTGAAGATGGACATGCTGCTGGCCAAGGCTGGGCCAATGAGAGAGGCTGGTAACACCTCTGTGATAACATATTTAAGACGAAAATAAAACCAAAGTGGGGCACAGGTTTTTTTTCTAGCCAGAGAAGAGGAGGAGGTGAGAACATATGAGGGAAACAACATGGCGACACCAAGGTCAGTGGAGAAGGAGGGGGAGGAGGTGCTCCAGGCACCAGAGCCAAGATTCCTCTGCAGGCCGTGGTGGAGCAGCTGTGCCCCTGCAGCCCATGAGGATCCACGGGGGATGCAGAGATCCACCCACAGCCCGTGGGGGAGGTGCCTGTGCCAGAGCGGGTGGATGCCTGGAGGAGGCTGTGATCCAGTGGGAGACCCAGTGGAGAGAGGGGCCCCTGCTTCCAGGCTGGAGCAGCCTGTCCTTGGAGGACTGCACACCATGAAAGAGTGACTCATGCCACAGCAGTTTTAGGACGACTGTGTGCCCAGGGAGGAAATCACACTGCAGCAGTTTTTGGAGGACTGCTGCTTGTGGGAGCGGATCCATGCTGGAGAGGTTCGTGGAGAACTGTCTCCCGGTGGAAAGGGACCCCACGGTGTAGCAGGGGAAGGACTCCTCTCCCTGAGCAGTGGAAAAAGATCTCGGGTGACAAATTGACCAAAATCCCCACACACTGTCCCCTGCCCCATTGGCGGGAAGGAAAGAGGTTGGGGGAAGAAAAAGTGGTTTTAAGGGCTTATTTTACTTCTCATTATCCTCCTCTAATTTTGTTAGTAATAAATTCTCTTTGTACCTCTAAGCTGAGCCTGTTTTGCCCTTGGAGTGTTTTCTCATGGTCTTTATCTCAACTC
>VZRV01003006.1:37485-82478 GCA_013398115.1 Falcunculus frontatus
TTTTTGATCATCTCTATATTTTCTTCCACAACTTTGGAGGGCTGCAGTGATCCACAAGTCATAGGGTAAAATAATTTTGGTTTCTCCAGAATACCTTTTTTTTTCACTGTGGCAATTCATGTGGCTGAAGAAAAGAAAGAATTTTCAAATACTGGAAGTGGAAAAGAAAACACTGGATGTATTGCCATGGAAATCAAGAAGATTAGTCAAGAAAGGTACTAGAACATTACGAATTACCACGAAAACCTTGCAGAAGTGCTCTAAAGCATCATACTGGGAAACAAAAGAGAGAAAAATATTAATTTTCACCTATGCAAATCCTGAATGCCCTCTTGGTGCTTTCCGGACTCGTAGCATCACTCCACCTCAGTACTGTGCTAATTAAAATCTCCTGAGCTTTTACAAACAGCTAGGCACTTGCTTGTCACATTTTCTAAAAAATTCTTTGGGAGTGACAGGTTTAACCTTCCAAGAAAAAATGAGGAGCTTGCAGAGTTCTTAGAGGAAAAGCTTTGGTAGTTCAGCTCTTTTGGCTCGAGGGAAATTCCTGGAACAGCTTTTTTTAGGAGCAATGATGAGTGTCCCTACCTCATATCCAGCACTAAGAACAGTAATAAAGTTTGTTTCATAGCTAGAAACTTGAAATTACTGTCTCAAAGAATGGCACATAAAGAACTTCAGAGAAGTGCTTCTCATCACTGTCTGTCTGGATTTCAGATCAGCAAACAGGGGTCTTCAGCTGGTGGCTATGATCTCATTTAGATAGAGCATGAGAAAATGGCCTCAGAAACAGGAAACTCCAGAAGTCATTGGCCTTTATCATGTAGAAGTATTATACATTATATAATACTCTTGATGTTCTCTTTACAAACATTCCCAGGTTTTAGGGATATTTTCTTGTGAAAACATAGAGAAGTACAGGTTCCCAAGTTCTTTCGACTAAAGGAGACAGAAAAGAACATACGAAGAACCTCAACTTTTTAAACTCTATTAGAGAGCAACAACCGATACTTTTCAATGTAAACATAGGCACTGCAATTGGTGCCACTTCAAGACACAATTACCAAAATCTGCCTCACTGTCCATTTCTGTTCCTGATTCAGAAACACATACTGGCACAGAAAGCAAAGCCTACCCATGACTGCTTTGAGTTGTGCTAGCTGCAACTCAAAGATTGTCTACATTTCATAAAGGTTGCCTCTTTCTTTTCAGGGTGAATTTCAAGGGCTGGTATCTGAGATGCTGTGTGCCCACACCCTGATATATTGCCATAACTAAGATGAGCCATTACGACAAAGCTCCAGAGAATGTAAATAAATTAATATTTTGTTTTAATTATTTAAGCTTTGCCATCTAAAATTTCTCCACTGTTATTTTATTTAAAAAGAAGGAAGTAGAAATAGTCTAAAAAAAACCCAACTATAATAAAAGACAACATGGTTTGTAGTAATCTTATATTCTGTTTAGTTCTATGGTATTTTACAGGTAACACTGCAAGTTTTGTACAAATATTTACATATTATATTTACTAGCGGTGTAGAAAGCAATAAGTTACGTCATGTCCCCTTAAACAGTGAGGTGATTTATAGTGGATAGTTTTTCAGGTAATTGGTAGGTATCTATACCTATTTCTGCACTTTTAACTGTATTTTGAGCTAGCAACTGTGCCTGCTGCCACGTTTTTATTTTGCTTTTAATGGATTCTTGGCTGCCCAAGACCAGTTGTTTTTTGGGGTTTTCTTGTTTCTGCTGAAAGTCTCATCATCTTGTCTTTAAAGCAAAGCAGTAATTAATAGCAACCAACTAATTCTCTCCTGAAACTTGAGTTTACTTCTTGCCAGATCTCCTAACAGAAAGTTTATGACCTGAATAATGAAGTGTTTTTTGCAGACAACAAAAAAGCTACACTAACTAAAAAATCCCATGAAGGCAGGCACTATTGGACTACCATGCTGTACATAGCTAGTGGGCATTCCTCACAAACACCTACGGAGCACAGCAACCAGAAAATCGATCAAAAAAGGCTGCTGTCATTATGGCTGTTTGGATATCCCTGACATTTTCTCTAGGGACTGAGTTCATGTTGCTCTTGCATGTGTCTCACTCAGTAAGATAGGACTCAGACCATGACTATATCAGGTTAAATTCTTAGTCATTGTGGTATTCATCGGTTTTCACAGACTTGTCTGTATTTTATGATGTAAAACATTCAAAGAGCTTACTTGGACAATTTCATAGTAGGAATGTAAATGCCCCATGAAGATCAAAAGTCTGGATGTTTTGTCATTTAAATAGCTTTGTAAGATACAATTTTTAATGTGAAAATGCCTCTGTAATTTATTGTTAGAACTCCACATGCTTCTAACGCAAAAGCACTTTTTCTTCTGTTGATATTCACTTGTGATCATAATTTTTAATGTATTTGTCTTGCAGACAAATTGAGAACCAAGTCTCATTTCATTTTGCTGACACACCCTTAATGGGTTCTACTGGAGTTAAGAAAACATGTATTTAGCGGTTTAGAGAAAAATCTGGAAAAGAAAGTTTATTGTTGGAATTACTGCTTCTTTTTCATCAGAAAAAGATGTATTTATGTATCTCGATACATACAGGGCAAGAAAGTTCATTTAAGAGGCTTGAATTACCAGACTCGTGCTATAAAGCACTGAATATTTTCTCCAGGAAAAAACTAAATCTTCCAAATGAGCTGAAGTAGTTTTACAATAATCTGCTAACTCAGAATGGAACCATCAGAGTGTCTTATTTCCTCAAGAAACTGTGGCTTCTGACAAAGCAGTTGAAGAAACAGAAATGGAAATAAAAATTCATCAAAAAAGATACCAAAAAGGGTACAATAGCATTGTTCCATTTTGGTTAGGTTTTAAACCTAATGAATTTAAAAAGAAAAAAAAAAAGTAAAAAAAGAAAAAGAAAAAGAAAAAAGGAAAAGAGAAATATACAGGAAAAAAAAAAGAAAAATAAAGGAAAAAGAGACAGAGAGAGAAAATTGGAAAACAGAAAACAGTATTTTTTCTGGGGAATCTTTTAAGAATATAATTTACACAGTTATATTTACATGGTTATATGCTCTCACCATAGACTCTTGAAAGTGTTTGAGACCACTCTATCCTGGGGACAGAAGAACAGGAACTAATATGGTTATCTCCTTCTTCCCATCCATTTGTATAGACAGCCAGAGTGCCCACATCTGGTCTGTAAGAATGTGAGGAGAAGCCCTTCCACAAACCAAAACAGACTTTGAATCATAGGTATTATCTCAATAAATCAAAAGTGACATAGTACTCGATAGAAGTATATGAATCACCTAGTAGATAGATGTTCTGCCAATTACTACGTAAATATGAAGCCCTAAACCAGGAGGAGGAATTTCCCCTTCCTAAATTAAACACAATAATCACCCTGTGCAATAATTCTCAGTATGCTTGTTAGCAGAAAAAAATTTATTACTCTTCCTAAATTTTTAAAATAAAAAATTCTCTGAATCTCACCACATTGTGGTGTTTCCTTTTATCATCTCCATATTCACAAACTATTGTTTTCAACAAAACTACTCACCTAATGAGTCATGTCTACTTACTCTTGCTGCCACATCCTATCGTTTCCAAGTTTTGTCAGTGTATCAACAAAGCCTACACATTTACTTTTCCTGTCACAGCTGAATCCTTTCCCTTGCAACCCTTCTTTTGATGACCTTTGTATAGTTAAAATTTTATAGGCTCTGATTGTCCTTAATTTTCTTGTTTTCCTCTCAGTTGCAAGCTATCTTTTACATGATAGTACCAGAGCTGCAATCCAAAGAACATTCTCAGCTTTTACTGATTTCATAACAATAGTTACTTATTACCTTCTCTGGTTGATCTAAAGTCAAGCATTTTGCAGTTTTCTGTGAAATAGTTCTGTTCTAGGCTCTGTTGATGGACACTTTCAATATATCCCCACTAGAAAATGCTTTGTTGAGTTTGGGGTTTTTGAATTCATAATCCGTTGAACTAAAAGATCTTTCTCCTTTTCTATTCACTTCTCCAATTCATGTGAATCATAACACAAAACTTCACCTTTCTTTAGAAACCAGATCTGCTGAAAACAAAGCCCATATTCTTTCCTTCAGGTCACTGATCTGCAGAGTGTGCAAAGTTATGCTGCCAATGACTTCTACAGACCTACTTTTCACCTCATCTGATATTCCTTCCACCTTCCTAAGTCCTCTGTTTCTTTATCAGGACACAACTAAATTTATTTCACATTAGTCATGAAGGTTTAACAGTTGGACTAAATGATCTTAGACATCTTTCTCAACCCAAATGATTCAATGATTTAGAGACCTTAGAAGTCACCAAAATTCATTGCAAAATCTAGGATTGTTTTTTCTGAGTATTTGAATATTCAACTGCCTTTGAAATATTCTAAGTCCATTTATGTATTTCTGTTAAACTGTTTCTAACTAAAAATTTTATCTTTCATTTTTAGCCTTACCTCTTTTCTTATTAGACAGTTTAGAAGTCTGACAGATCCTTAGCCATAATGCCTCTCAATAACATTGTACTAGCACTGTTTTATAATTTCTCATGTATTCAAAATCTGTAGCCTCATGGTGCTTTTCTTTGTATCCTAAACAATTTTTTCTATGGTCTGTTGAAGTTCTATTGCATTTTTTAGAATTCTACTCTACACAGTACATTTTTAAGGTTGTCTTCGTTTTTCTTTCTATTATTTTTTGTGAGGTGCCAATTGCACGATATATTTTTATTTCATATGTCATACAGTTTAGGAAAAATAAGTATTTCTTTTTCACGTTTATTTCTTTCATCACCTTTGTATCCTTATAACAAAAGCTGCCTGAAGAATTTATAGTATTGAGATGTATTGCTTCTGTTGGTAAATTTTTCTGGTACTCTGTCTTTGCAGATAAAACCACTATAACTGTATGTGTATATATATAAGTATAGCTATATAGATAACTACCTCAGTTATACTTTAAACTCTTGGCACATTTTAATTTTGTGAATATTCACTTCTATGTTTTTTCTCCAATCCAAGTTCCTGAAGGCCATGTCATAAAGAGCTGACAAATATTTTAACAAAATTTAAATCTTGGGTATCAGGTTGACATAAATTCTGAGCACTCAAATGCCTCTGAAACCAATAAGGTTGCTGGTCTTAGCACAGTGTCTAAGTACCTTAATAAGTTTGACTTTCCCATTTTAGCTGGTTTTATAGAATCATAAAATGGTTTGGATTGGAAGGGACCTTAAGGATCACTGACATCCCCCTCCTATAGTCAGGGACACCTTCCACCATACCAGCTTTCTCAGAGCCCCATGCAGCCTGGCCTTGAATATTTCCAGGGATGGGGCATCCACAGCTTCTCTGAGCTCCTGTTCACCACTCTCACAGTAAAGAATTTTTTCCTATTATCCGATGTAAACCTACCCCATTTCAGTTTGAAGCCATTCCCTCTTGTCCTGTCGCTACATGCTCTTGCAAAAAGTCCCTCTCGTCTTTCTTGTGAGCTCCCTTCAGGTACTGGACTGAGCAACTTAGAACATCCCAAAGCCTTCCCTTCTCCAGGCTGAGCAACCCTAAGTGTCTCAGCCTTTCCTCACAACAGAGGAGCTCCATCCCTCTGATCACCTTGGTGCCTCCTCTGGACTCTCTCCAACAGCTCTGTGTCCTTCCTGTGCTGGTACCCCAGAGCTGGAGGCAGCTCTGCAGGTGGGGTCTCACCAGAGAGGGGCAGAGGGGCAGAATCCCCTCCCTCCCCTGCTGCCCACGGGGCTTTGGATACAGCCCAGGACACACTTGGCTTTCTGAGCTGGGAGTGTCCATGGCCGGATTATGTCCAGCCTCTCACCCAGCAGTGTGTTACTTCCACGATCTTTTACAAACATTACTGCTTTATGACTCCATCTTAATTATATTTAGAAGCATAACATTATGAATGAGATTATTGTTTCTTCAGTGTTCCTGAAATTTGCGGAGTTATGAGATTTCTCCACCACAAGCTCCTAGAGAGAGACATCTGTGTATTAAACAGCAATAACAGTTAAGACCTTCTCAACTGTAGACTCCTCAAGAAATCTTTTTTTTCTACAGCATCAGTTATTCTAGGCAAATTTTTACCTGAATTAAACTGTATTAATTTAACTGGTCTGAGTATCATACCCATTTAAATATCTGAAATTCACCTGGGAGGACTGTCTCGGTTTGAATAACAGTTGTCTGCCAAGGAAGGCAGGAACCTCCCTTGAAAGGGAAAAAATGACCCCCTTGCCCTCCAAATTATTGTAACTTTGAAACTAAGGGGCTTTCAGGCAAAGAGATGGGAAAAGGAATAACAGTTCTTTACTAGTGTATATATATGTATTACAAGGCAAACAAACAACAGCGATGGCAGTGACACCAAACAGAACCAGAGACGCAGCAGCAGCCTTCTCTCGGCTGCCAGTGCCCTTCCCCTTCGGTGCAGTTCCGGTCACAGCCGGCAGGGGCGCTGTTGGCTCCGGGCCGGGCAGGGGGGAGCCATGATTCCTCCACGCCTGCAGGGGGCGCTGTGGCGGGGGCGCCCTCCCNGGGGGCGCTGTGGCGGGAGCTCACTCGCGTCTCCCTCACGTGGCAATGGCGGATGGGCTGGGTGGCGAAATGGGTGCAGCAGAAGCCTCGGAGAGGCGGCTGGGATGGCAGGGGCGGGCATCCCCACCCCGAGGTGGCAAACAAAATGTAACAGAAAAGTCCACAGGTTTAGCAGGAGCAGCGGGGGTCAGATGGATGCGGGTTGCTGGGCTAGAGTGTGGTGTAGAAGCCTGAGGCTGTGGCAGAAAGCAGCAGGGCTGAGCAGCAGCAGCCGGGCTTCTCCGTAGCAGCTGCCACATGCAGCCAGGGAGATGCGCCCTCTGGGAAAGGGGAAGGGGCTCGGGGTTTCCTCTGAAGCACCCAAATAGATGGTGAGGGTCTTTTCCAGTCAGATTGGGTGTTAATAACATTCCAGTGCAGTGGCTGTTCTTATGAGCAAAGGCTCACCCAACAGTAAGGAAGATGCAGTAGGAGGACAAAAGCTCCATAGTGGCAGCGAATCCTCCAGGCAGTGGCCGCACACCGGCTATCCCTCCTCTGATGCTGAGAGCGAGAGAGAGATAGCTGGGAGCTGTGCCCAGCCCCTTCCCCCCAGCCCAAAATCTCATGGTACCTCTGCCCTTCCCAAGAGAAAACCCCCCAGGTAAGAGAGTAGCCAGCTGCACTCCTCCTTGGCTATATCTTTTGTCTCTATTAAGTACCAGTCATCATTGCCTCTTGGCAACAAATGGGAGTAAATTCCCTAAGAGAAAGAATAAAAAAGGAAAATCCTAACCTCCGACAAAGACTCACAACTTGTTTGGCATCTAAATATATTCAGTCACCAACCCACCCGATTAGAAATAGAAAGCTCTGATTATTGGTATTACAGCCTACATTAATTGTTCCTGCGACTATTCCATCAGAAAATTCACAAACAGAAAAACATTATTTAAGGCTCAGATCCCCTAATGTAACTGAATGAAAAACTTAAAACAACGGTCAGTATTGGTCAAGTTGGGACCTGAGTCACAATGCATGTACTACAGATCTAACAATTGCTTACATCCTAACAGTACTCTTACATTTATACTTTTGTTCTGTTTTGTCTGCTGCCATCAATTACCTTTTATTTCATTTTCTAGTAAAGCTCAGAAGGATTTCATAATTACTGCACTTTAAATAATTGTTTCTGATGGATTATCAGTCCTACTAAGTCCCTTGTTACTATTTTCCTTTTCATGGGAACTGTGAATATTATCTTGAACTGTCAAGTCAAAAATCCATTTCCAGGTCTCTTGTTTCTCATGATATCCAACAGGTATTTAAGGAGAGAATTTAGTGAACAATGACAACACCTCTTACAACTCCAGTAACTACAGATGTATGAATTCCTGGCTCAAGGGTTACAGCCAGAACTGCCACTTTAGAGATCACTAATGCAGTTAACTCTTTTGTAAACCAATTCTATTTGGTCACAACAGTGTTCTGAGGCAAACACTATGTAAAAAGATATTTCTGCCTCATAGACACCTTTTAGTCAATCATAACTCCTTTACTGTCAAGCATCATAAATTTATTTCTGTCCTAGGTTACAATACAGATGTATTTAAGTATTCTATTACCACCAGCTGTGGGCCATTCGCTGTTATCTCCTGCTATGACCCACCCCTGATAACAAACAATGGGCCATCAAGAAACCCCTGCATGGCTCATGGACTTATCTCATCCTATTGTGAGATGCTCCACTCAGGAGGGAGGAGCCAAGCATTCCCACCTGGATATAACCTGGCCTTGGAACTGCCTAAGGCAGCCCTGTCTACTGGGATTCCCAGAGGTCAACAGCTACCACTGGACCTTCAGCTGGAGACCAGACCTTTCACAGGATCACGGCTTCAACTGAACTACTTCATTTGGACTGCTACCACCACCCTAACTGGGTGTCAGGTTGTATCTGACTTTGTCAGTGCTTTTCCTTGTATTATTTCACTTATTTTTAATTTTTCCTATTAAATTTTAATCCTGACTTGTGCTCTCCCACTGGTTTGTTTTCAAACCAATACGATTTCTTATACACCTTTTTCATAGTTTTTTATTTCTTATTCATGTCCCCTTTTTTTTATTCATTTCTCTTTTGAAAGGTCAGATGCCCCAGTCAGTGTGTCCTGGGCTTTAGTTAACATTAACCAAAGAAAAGTGCAAAAATTTCATCTTGCATAACCTGTAACATCCAGAATTTCCAATTATAGACATGTCTAATCTTTTCTATCTGGAATTCATTCCAAGAGAGGGTAAAAAAAAATTTAAAAACAGTGTCAAGAAAAAACTATTACAACTACTTCTGTAGTTGTTTTCCAACAAAACATGATTAAACTGTTATTATCACAACTTTTATTCCTGGGTTTTAGGGACTCCTTTCTCTAAAAATGTACAATCAGTTTATTAAAATATGATGTATACAGCTCTGGGAGATGACATCTCACACAAGCAACATATGAGTGATGATAAATGACAAAGGAAAATACCTCCTGAGAGAAGGTAGTTTAAGTAGCTTACTTATTCAGTAACATTCATGAGAAACAAATTAACCAGGCAGACACTAAAAACGAAGGGTACTTACGGGTGGGACAATACAAAATACAGTGCCATGGATATTGCTGTATGAGTGTCACCTTTTTTCAGGGTTTTTACAGCTTGATTGAAACTAAGTTAACATAGACCCATCAATTTGAGAATCTAGATCAATTTTCATTTGCATAAATAGGCTCCAAGTAACCGAGAGCTAAATGCAAACAATAGTATTGTCTGTAGTTTATCCTGTGATAAATAGGAGAAAAACGGTGTAATAAAAAAGACCATAATTATCCACAGCTCTCAGTTTACAATTAGTTTTCTTTGACAGTTAAAGTCATAAATGCCAGCTTTAATCATGTGTTCGGGTTGATTTAGGCGCTGCCAACACTGCAAGAGATCTAATCCTCTTTCTTTCCTTCTCATAATGAAATAATAATGCAAATTCACCACATTGATGGGATGACCCATGTGAATTTATTATAGGTTTGAGAAGTGTCTTGAAAGGGATAAATTCTTTCTGGGTACAGACTTGAGGTAATTCAAACCAGACAAGAAAAAAAATGGAGCTGTCATCAGAGGCCAGGATATGGAATGGATTTAATTTGTATGAATAGGCTTTTTAATAAGTATAACAGGGCTAAGCTCCAGCTTTACTATGGGAATATTACTGCTGTCATTTTCCAAATCTGGATGCACTAACTTTATTTGTGGGATGAAGATGAGCTCCAAGCCTTAATTCTTGTTACACTGCAGCTTGCAGCAGACAAAAAGACACTGCACAGTGGGCAGGCCTGGTGTCCAGATCTTCTAATTATTTGAGTTAAGACAAATGGAACAATTAGCTCATCGTAAAACCATTTGTGGTACTCAGTGACACATACCAACCTTTCTTGTAGAACAAACTCTACCTTTTAGTTAATGTCCTGATTTTTATCAGGTAAGGTTTGTTGTCAGTATGGTAGAATACTTAATTATTTTAACTTCCAAGGGCCTTTTCAGCTAGTGAAAATATATAAGACTATGTAAAAGGGTAATTGTTCTCAGTAAATAAACAGATCAAGAACATAGAGATTGAAACTAAAAATTACACAGTACAGATGTAAGTTTTAACCATGTATTACATCACCACAAGATACAGCCCAATTAGTGAAATAAAAAGATTTCCAAGCAAAAAAGACTTAATTTCACTAAGCAACTGTCAGAAGTTTCAAGCTATCTCCGTGGGGTTCACAGACATCATTACCACTACCCTGTTTTATGAAACTACTGTTCTGGCCACAGCAGGTTGCCCACGTTACTAACACTAGGTTTCCACTGAAAAGACAGGGCAAGACCAATAGTGCAGATTTAAAGAGACATGACAAAACGAACCCCTTTTTTTTCCTTTCTAATTGTATAAATTATCCAAAGCAGGTTTTCAGGTTTCTCAAACAGAACCAATTTTCTCTACAAAGATAATGAAAGCAGTCTTTCTCATTCGTCTTGCATACAAACAAAATATCAACACAAAAAATAACATTGCTCACAGTCTTGCCAAAACTTTTAGTTTTCTGTTTTAAGAGCTGTAGAAATGGTCCAAATGGTCCAATGATCTTGTTGGATGACCAAAATGAAAACCAATACCAAAGGATCTGTTACCTTTCTATGCAAAGTAATATAATAATTTACTTCACCTGTAATTTTCAGTTTCATGTTCTGTTCAGCCTAGCATGCCTAAAAGTTTTCTCTTAGTTTTGTTAGAACAAGAATGTATAGCATTTCTGCTGCGTGGTGTCAGGCTTTTTTGATATTATTTATGAGCAGCTACAGCTTCTTTTCATTCATCATTTAAAGTCTTCAGTGTTGTAACATTTCAGATTAAATACTTTGTGCAGAAATTTTATCATTTAATTAAAACAAGGTAAATGACCATTTAAATTCAAAGCAAGGGATAATGAAAGATACAAAGCAACAGGTACGTTTGGAAAAAATAATAACTTTCCACTTAACTTTACTCCTGTGAATTACGTTATGTGAACTATATCATGTATTGCTGAAATACATGTATACGTACTTTCATTTTGGTCACGAAATAGTTTTGATGCATAAGGATTTGCGGGAGCAAGAGTCAGTATAACAATGGTAAAGTAATAAACTGTTAAAAGCTGATTGGACCTGTTTCAAGATCTGTATTTTTAATCTGCATTGCTGTACCGAAAGATATACGTGCATGCAGCCATGTTGATAGGATATATGTTTAAAACAGGTAAAAAAAGGTTAGTGAACAGAGTTATTTAACGAAATAATTTTATGATTGTCTGAAAATTGCGTATTTACTAATAATAGGAGTGGGTAATTCACAAGGTAGATACATGGCTCTGTGAATTCCACTACTGAATCATCATTTTGTACAGTATCTGGTACCATACGTGGCCACTGAATTCAACCAGGATGAATACTATGATCATACAGATGTTGTAATTGATTAAACAAGCTCTTGAAGCTGATGGTGGAAATTACTATCTGATTGAATGGTCACTTTGTAAATAACCTGAAGAATATAAAGAAAAAATAATTTATTCATACTTTACACTAGCATATATAAGCATGTCACTATTTCAGGAGTGTTACAAGATTTTCTTCCTACAGAAAGGTATACATCGTGCTATAATGAATCAATCCATGCTTTTCTGCATCAACTGCACTGCATTTTGTGAAAAATATGTTTTAAAAAGCTTTCTATAACAACGTAATTTTACTCTAAAATTTCCTACACTTAGTCTTTGATATATAATTTTGCATCACACTATTCGACTGATAACAAACTTTTTTGAAGTTTCATCTGGTAATTTTTTTTAAAAAAACCTCCCTTGTTCATTCTAATTCCACTCTTTTGCTGATGCCACTCAAATGCACCTCTACCTAATAAGTCTCACCAATGCCATACTCTGATCGAGCAGTGTTCTCTGACTCTGCTGGAATGGACTGCATTCTTTTATGGAACATGTGGTCCCTTTATCTTTTACCAGATGGGTCAGCATTAATATCACTTGAGGGTGAGAGGTTGCAGTGACTGGATAAGAGAGCTAGGGAAACAAAAACTCTGTGCATTCTAATGGGAGATTAAGATCTAGACTTGCAACTCTTCCAAACATCTGCCAGTTTTCTCAGATTTTTGAGTAGCAGGCACAACACTGCGTATGGGGACCTTTGGAAACTTAAATTGGGCTAGTAATAGCCTGGAATCAAGAAAAAACAAAAGATTTTAATAAATTCTTTCAGGTGCCAGATCCAGGCTAGGAAAAGATTTTGGTTAGTTCTGGAATAATCAGTGCATTTGTTTTTCTAGCAGTAACTTTTACAGCTACAATGCTTTCTAGCAAAAGTATTAAAAAGAAAACACTAAATAGTCTTTATTATTTGGTTTTCACATATACTTATTTTTAGTAGCTTTATTATAGTTTTCTAAACATGACTGTCATATTTTGATATCTTTATCTGGATTTTTCTGCTTTTGCTTAGGTTTCCATTAAATTCTCTAGCTATCAGTATTTCATATTTCTTTTGTTCTTTTTTCCAACGAAGGTTAAAGTTCTTTTTTAGATTTTCCCTCATAAGTGATGTTTACAAATTATTTTTCCAAATGTATCTCTTCTTCATGCCTTCTAAAGTTTCTTTGGACTTCTCAGCCAACTTCCCAACCCCTTTTCCAGTCTCTTTCCTTAAATACAACCTCCCACTGAACTACCATAAGTACAATGGCAAGACCAACTGAATCCTCTTTTAAGAATAAAAGCCTTCAGAAATAAGCTGCTGAATGTTGTCATTAATCAGAACAAAATATATATTTGTTTTCAGAATTCTATAATGAAACCATTGCACAAACAGGAAACTTGTTGTTATTTTTAAAAGTACAGCTTTTCTTCAGCTGTTCAAGGGCAAAAAAACATAATGAGGAAAAATTCGTGATTTTCCCTCAGTGCTCCCTCTTCTTTGCTCCTAGTCTCGCCCTCCTACTCAATATGTCAGTATACTCAGTTTTAATTGTGAACAACAAAAGATGTTCTGAAGCAATTTTCTTTTAAAGCTAAGCTAGAAATCTTAAAAATATAACTGCTAACACATTTTAACTGCTTGTGAAAATGTTACTACCGCAGCATTTGTATTTTTCCCCAGGTAAATAAATGAGTGCAATACAAAATGGTGTTTCTATTAGGGGAGATATCAATTGACTTTATATCTCAAACTTAGCTTCAGCCTATGTAAAACTGCCTACCAAATGAAATTTTCAAAGAGAAAGATTCCTTTGTACAGCTGTTCAGAGGCCATCAAAATGTGAGGTCTTACCAGAGGGATCACAGGGTCATCAAGGTTGAAAGAGACCTTTAAAATCACCCAGTCAAATGGTCAAGCAAGGAAGCAAACAAAAACCTTTTAGTGCACTTGGTTATGATTTTTTTCTCTTTTTTATGAAGACAAATTAGATTTTGGAACATTTTGAAGTGATTAATATGTGGCACAAGCAAGCAAAGGGCATAAAAGGTGAGGCTGCTTTATTTATATATGAACAAGGTACCGTACATGAATAATCAATGCAAGTTTTTCGACTATGCAGAGGAAAAGTGGGTAATATTTTAATATTGTGAGGATAGGCAAGTTTCTGATGTCCTTTGTCAGAAAGTAAGCTAGAACTTTTGAAATATTAAAATGGTATGCTGACAGATGTCTTAATTATTGTGTGTTTTATACCTACATACTATTTCAAAGACCATGAGGGCCTCATGTGTTCTATCTCTGAAGAGAAACCCCTTAAAGAATGAAATGTATTGTTACAATATGAATCTGGACTGCATACGGGACTCATAGCAAAATATTGCAGGACACAGCACTCTGAGAAAAATACTTGAGGTTTAGTGGCACGAAAGGTGTCAAGTTAATCAGATTCCACTCTATTTTTCTCTGTTTTTATAGTTTCACAGCAGTTTGAGTTCAACCCTCTATACACTCATTTGCTAGGATTCATCAGAGATTAATATATCTCCTATCACCACGTCTGTGCAAAGAGCCATCTTGATGAGGGAAAAATGCACTATGCAGAGAAAAGTTTGTACTAGAATACCTCCCCAAGCAGGAAAATATTTTCACTGCTTAAGCAGGTTTTCTTGGATATTGTTGGAATCTTCAAATGCATAAATACGCATAAGGCATATGGGCCAAATAGGAAGAAGAATGTACATAGATCACGTGGCACGTGGAATAGCAGCAGGAGCAAGATCCATACATAAACTGCTTGCTTATATTCTATCCTACTTTGATTCCCTGATCTCACATAATAGTCTTCCTTTGTACTGCTACAAAGAAGCTTGCCATGGTGACCAAAAGAGAGGCTTAATTTGTGCTTACAAAGACAACGCATGTAGTGCTCTTAAAATTACACACTGAAAATGTGCAGTAGTCATTACAGGAATATTTATGAGGAAAAAAACCACCACCTTTCTTTCTGGTATAAAGAGACATTAGCTACTTTGACTTCTGTGCAAATCACATTTACCCCTTAAAGGTAATCTGTCACTTTTCATGTAACGCTGTTTCTGAAAAAATGGCTGTGTTCATTTCAATGCTGAATTATTCTTTTCTCCTCTACAAAGGAGTAAAATTGCTTGATTGTTTTGTAAGATGCTTTTCTCCTTTCAGGTAAAATATCAGAGGTTAATCATGACTCCCTTAGTGCAGGACATTTTTGTCAAAATGAAATACATAATCAACAGTTAAAACAATTGAGCTGTTTTCCTAATGTCTTATTTCATGGACCTAGATTAACTCCACAAGCTGTCTTTCATTATAAATCAGATAATCAGCACTGCTACATTGTTTCTCAGATGACAGTTAATACAGATTTGAATATCCATCAGATTTCTTTAGAATTGCTACCTTTTTACACTAACATTTTACTGAATTTTGAAACAGTTACACAATAAGATTAAACCAACCAAATCCCATACTGCTGAGTAATAATGAAATGCTTAATTGCTATTAATCAACACACATATCAAGCATCTTTCTAAGTAGGAGTTTCATTTATAATAAGTACAGAGGCCTAATTCATATAGAGATGATGGAAAATAAAAACTATATCATGCGCAAGTGTAGCCTTTCAAACATAGACCAAAAAAAAGAAGAAAAAACAATGGAGAGATATCAAGGATAGCATTTTTGGTTATTACAGTCCATGCAAATTAACATGTCTGACAGCCAAAGGATAAAAAATCCTGCTGTTTTCACACTGAATGAGATTTAGAGGAGGAACCCATATGCTCTCTGACAATCTACATCCCTTCTGTGTGGAAGGAGTTCCCTATCTGACTGCAATGCGTTAGAAGAGTGGGTTTATCATTATTTTTGCTAGGAATATCAGCATTTCCATTTAACTGCTTGGTTGAAAGATGTGAGAGACTTAGTAATGTCCTATATGGATCAACCACTCAAGAAAGACAGTGATACTCCTCTACTAATTTGCAAGGGCAGGACAGACTTTAGAAAGTATTTAGCAGAAATTCTGTGAGTGGAAACACTACCATGGAGTCAATATACATTACATTTAAATTGCATTCTGTGCATCCTATTATGAATTATTAAATAGGCAAGGGAGCAGAAGGGGATGGGGAATTTTCGATGAAGGGAGGGGTGTGAATGAAAAATGAATCACTTTGCAGAGAAATTTCATTTTGCAAGAGAGTATTACAGTATGATATTCTTTGTAGATAGTGTTATGGAAAGTAATAGTATTGTTGGCATAATTATAATTAGAGGTTATATCCTGAAGTTCCAAAAATACAAACCAAGGTGCTGGTATGTGAAGTTATCTGTTAAGGTGCATGGTGACTGATAGTTCTCTTAATATTTCTGTAATCTCCTGCCTGCCTTTGGTTCTCCAATCGATGATGCACATTCTCAGTGGCAATTTTGATCCATGGATCCTCCACTGACTTGCTACCTGAAGTCTCTAGGAATACAAAATTCTGCAAAAAGGTCCCCTACAACTAATTGCTTCTATGCCCAGAGTCTTGGAATCATTTCGGTGTTGAATAACCTGGTGTGTAGCTCATGACCAAACATACTACATGATATGTACTAAGTATTCCTCCATCAGCATCTTCATCAGCAGCAGAACTTTTATAGAGAGTATTCAGGAAACTAGAGTGAATTCAAAACACAGTGGAGGTCATATCATTGGTAACTACTCTGTGTTATATAGTTAGGTAATTATTATACCATTTACATAGAATATGCAAGACCCTCCCTTTTCTCAGAAGGTATTTTTACCCCTAATTATTTAAATACTTTCTATCAAGTGTAGTATTTGTGTGTTCAGGAAGGGAAACCTAATTCCCCTCCTTTGCCTCCCTAAAACAAAGGAAACTATATTCAGTTTGAGGGAG
This sequence comes from Falcunculus frontatus, assembly GCA_013398115.1. Taxonomy (NCBI): domain Eukaryota; kingdom Metazoa; phylum Chordata; class Aves; order Passeriformes; genus Falcunculus; species Falcunculus frontatus. The sequence continues at coordinate 54,048 of VZRV01003006.1, forward strand.
ATGTTGCAAAATTATCAAGGAAAAAAGAATTAAGTGACATTTCTTTGATGCAGGGGCAAAAGTCTGATGCAAGACCCCTTTTGCCCCACTAGTGAAGGAACCCAGCATGCTCTGTACAGATGCAGTATTGTTCTTTAAGCATGACAGTATTGTTTGACACGAGTAGGAGCTTTGCTAAATTCAAAGCCAAATTTTCACTCTCCTGCACATGTTTTTAAGACAAACTTTTTCTAAATTTATTACTTGCGTGTATTTTGAAAGTGGTGGGAAGGTAACGTAAATTTCAGCTCATAGTGAGAGTATCCTCATTCTTCTACTTTTACACTTTCTCAGAAAAACAGGTTTTGCCTTTCCTCTAGTTCTCTAATATCACTCCATGGAGCACTGGAGTCATTTCTGATCTCAGACGTGATAGACACCATGGCAGCAGAAAGATGTTCTTTGTTGGTTTTTCAGTAACTCTTTTAACACCATAATCTATTTTTACATGTGGTGCTGTGACAACAAAAAGGTCATAGCTTTAACAAGTTACATTCCATATTTTGTTTTATAAGTGAAAACAAAATATGCTTTTAAAACCTACCATTCTTTCACTTCATCAGGAATAAAATATGCTTCCTTGTTAAATGACCTTTTGAATGTTACCCTTAGCAGTTACATTTCTTTATAGTTATAGGATTTCTGCCACACAGAGCATCAAAATTATCAGATGCTTCAGTCTAGTAAGGAAAGTTTACAGTGAAGTGCAAAATATTTCCTCCTAAGAAAAGACAATCTAATACATTCCCAAAACAATGTTCCATTAAATGAAGAATAAATAAATAGTTAACAAAGGATATAAACGTCTATGTTTATAGTAAAATTAGCTTTTCCTTGCTAAACACAAGGAAAAAAACCTTTTGGCTAAGCAAACTGGTCAATAATAATAGAGCCAAAGCATAACCTTAAGACCATTAGGTGTCTTTGAGGGAAAACTTTTAAATACAACTATGTGCATTAGAAACTATTTTCAAATATGATTACTTTTGAGGGAATAGAAAGAGTAACCTGTGAGAATATGTCAAGAAAATGCTATTCATCATCACTGAAACCCCCACCTGCAGTGCTGCATCCATCTCAGGGATCCACAGGAAGGACATGGACCTGTTGGAGCAAGTCTAGAGGAGGTCAACAAGATGATCAGAGGGATGGAGCACCTCTCCTATGGGGAAAGGCTGAGAGAGTTAGGATTTTTCAGCCTGGAGAAGAGGTTTTGAGGAGCTCTTAGGGGCCTACAAGAGAGCTGGAGAGGAACTTTTTACAAGATCATGTAGTGACAGGACAAGGAGGAATGGCTTCAAACTGACAGAGGTTTAGATTGGATATTAGGAAGAAATTCTTTACTGTGGGGGACTGGAACAGGTTGTCCAGAGAAACAGTGGCTGCCCCATTTTCAGAAATGTTCAAGGCCGGGCTGCGTGGGGCTCTGAGCAACCTGGTCTAGTGGAAGGTGTCCCTGACAATTGCCAGTGGATTGAAGTTCAGTGGTTCCTCTGGTCCCATTTCAACCCAAACCATTTTACGATTCTATCATCTCTTGACTGGGTAATTTCTCTTATGATTATTACAAACTCTGTACAGAACAAATATGATTTTTGAAACTTTAAAAAAATAATACCCAGCTATAAATCAATTCACAGGGCTATAAGCTCTCTAAGAACAATATATAAAAGATGGGGGGACACTAGCTTTGTTCAATAGATTAAATAAATTTCTCAAAATATACACATTTATCAATTACCTAGTTATTATTATCATAGTAGATGCAGTATTATTCATTCTCTGCTCTATACTTCCAATCTTCCCACTTCTAGAGTCAAAGGGCCTCATAAAAGAACACAAAGGCACAGTGTGTTTAATGGTCGTTTTATCATGTAGAAAGCATGTATGTATAACAAACATGTTGTTCCAATTAATTTGACAGTGGCAAAAATATGCAATGAGTTTTTCCCATTCATGTATTTCTCAAAAGTATGGGTTCTCTTCTTATGAGCCATTTATTTCATCACATCTGGAGGACGTTATATTCTGTTTTCCTGAAACAGCACCACTTTTGTGTCTAACAAAATGTGTATCACAGAAAATAAATTTTCTCAGAAGAATCAATAATAAGAATAAGTAACTTGCACTGAGAATGAAGGGCACTCAGCAGAATAAACTGTACACAAAAGTCTTGCAAGGAAGGAGTCTCATAAGTACTTTCCTAATTTCCATAGGTTTAGCTTGCTCTTTGTGCTGATCAAAATTCTAAGTCACTGCTCTTAGGAAACTACCCTGTATAGTTTACAATATCTTCTGAATACTGACTGATATTTTTTACACATTTTTTATACTTATTTTTATATTGTGTGGGTCACAGTGAGTCCAAATCCTGACTGAGGTACTATCAAATCCTTCGTCATGAGATGAATTTGTAGGAATAGCAAAGATACAGTCAATTATGGCCAATCCTAAATCATTTATTTAAAAAGAAATTAATCAATCCAACAAAATATTATTTTTTATTTTGTTTTTTAATGAATACTCTTAGGATAGGGTGTCTTTGATTCAAACAAGAGGCATATTCTTTAATGTTTCGAAGGATTTGTTTATATTCTTGAGCTCACCAGAGTTCTTCTAATGACCATTCCAGATTTAATCTACTAATATGTCTGCCATTTCTTCTTGGTATATAAGCATGCCAAAATTTCAGTTGTCTCAGGAAAATTGCTAGGGATCAAACTTTTTTACAATAGGGACCCTCAACAGCAAAGTATAAATGAACATGACGAATTCACAAAGCTAGAAAGTATCAAAATTAACAAACACAATACTGCCATTTGCACTAGGCACATATAGCTAGAGTTAAAATTTTTACCTATACCTAAAATTATGGGGTTTTTCCACACATACGTGTATTGTAAAGGTTGCAAGACTGCTCCATATCAAGCTTTCTCTGAATAGTCTTGCAGGTATTTCTCTTGCTACAGCAGAATCCAAACCTTAACATCATTTTTCACACTATGAAGCATGATATTAGTCCCTTTAGTCTCAGGAGGTATCAGTAATACAAATAACTTAGATATAATGCCATATTTATTTTCTTTATAGTGCAGAAGAAAAATTTGATTTTTTTTCCAGGTTTTCATAAAAATTATCTTTTTCAAAAGATACCTTTTCCAAAAGCAAGTTCTAGTAAGCACAGATTTTTACACACTGTGCCCCTGAAAAATCAGACAGAGAGCATCTACACAAAAACTGCAACAAAAGATTCTGTGCACAGCTGGTAGCAATCAAAGGCCTAATATTACCCTATCACCAGAGGGACCACTTGTCAGGGCTGCCCAATGACAAATGGCAGAGAGGAGAAACAAAATATTTTTTTCCTTAGGAATATAGAAAATAACTTGACACAGAATATATAAACCATAAAGAAAGTACTTTAGTTATTTTAAAATATATTAAGCTGTCATTTCAGTATTTCAGTCCCTGGTTCGGTATAATGCTTTTCTAGGTTCTGTAGCAGGCACTTTGTCAGTAAATGGTGGTAAGATGGTTAAAATATTAAGGTGAGTAAAATAAGAACAGTATGGGTTCATAGCTCTGAATGAACATTTAGAGCGAGCATTTCCATGCATATCTCTGAACATTTAATAGGGTACAAAAATAAATGAGAAATTACATTTAAAGATACGATGCAAAAGTATTGTCTAGATAATCATGCCTTTTGCAAGTATGAATGTATAGGAGAATAAGGATTATTCTCTGCAGTAACTGGTAGGCGTAAAACTTCCTAAGATGCAATAGTTCTAAAAATCAGAGGTCCAGAAAACCTGGTAAAGTACAGAGAACTGAGTTTCTTCCAGCAAGAGTCTTACCACTAAATTCACAGTTTTATCTAGGTGCTGAAGACACTGATATGCCACTGAGATTCTCTCAGGAATGTTCAAGTGACATCTAAATCCACAGATGCATGCAGTCCTGCTGCAAATGAGCTTTTGTATCATTTCAGTTTCCAAAGGGGATCATGGACAAACGCTCTTAAATCCTAATGCTCTGCAGTCCTGTCTCCCTGGAGGATGTTTAAATCAGGTATCACTTAAATTTCAGGGCTCTGATTAGCAAAGAGTGTCGCAGTTAGTCTGCTTAACTGTTATTATTCACAACCACTCCTGTATGTGCTTTACAAACCCGAATATTCTGTGACGGTTGCATTATGTGGTCTGGGCTTTAGAAGACATCCTTTAGACTTGGACCAAGAGATGGCACTGGCTTTCCCACCTACCAGACAAACACTCAAATTCTGTTTCGAATCAGAGCAGGTGATAATTTGTCACTTAGAGCAAATCTAATTGCACACCTGGGTAACACAGGTGATATATCTTTTTTGTAACTGTACTTTACTGGAGATTCTGACATGACGTGAGGGTTGGAGTCAGCTGGAATTTCTATTGCTCAGCAGTGGTCTGACCTTGTATATGTCAGCAGCAGAATTTTTTTTTCTGGTATTGAAACATAGGCATTCAGCTTAAGTGAAAGCTTGGGATATCTTTCCTGGTTCTTCAATAGGGACTAAGTGCCTCCCTTTCAGCTCATCCAGAGATTTGGCCCTCTGAATCTCATCTGTCTGCCTTTATAATGTGTATAATACTTCTTTCCTACACAAAAAGCTTTCTCTGAAAATAAAAAACTGAATTATGAAGACCTCAGGAATTAAAGTTTCATGTTATCCACCTACAGAAGCCAGAAATGTTTAGTTTGAATCCGCATTTTTGATCTAAATGATTAAAAAAAAAACCCCAGCAGTGGCTAATTTCCCATCTTTCAGTTCATATCTACTTTATTTTGAGCATACAAGAAACCATACTAGGGCTTTCTAAGTGCTCAGAGAGAAAAGTTTCACAGACATGAGGATTCGTAATTATACCACTGACTGGACTGGACTTTGATATCACAGAGACATGACCCTGTATTAAAGAGATCAAAAAGCAGCAGTGAAAAGCTAAGAGCAGACAATAGGTGTAAAAAATGGATGCTGCCGCAGCATTTTAACAATCATCCAAAGCAAGGAATAAAACATAAACTAAGGAAATTTCCTCAAAAATAAAAGGCCAGTATCTTCAGACAGTGTGGTATGAAACAACAATATTGTGCCCAGCTGTCCTAGTTAATTAAGTTCAGGAAGGCTAGCAATAATGTTTTTGAGAATCCAGAACATCTTTAAAAACATGCACTTCTCTTTCCCCACACTGACACATAAAAGTATAAAAAGCATTGGTAATTTAATGTAAACTTTATGTAATAAAATAAACCTTCAGTGTTGTTGTCAAGGTTGTCAAATTTTTAACAACAAAAATTTAGGGATAAAATAAGGTCACTACTTAATGCAAAGGATTATGCATAAGACTTCTCCTAGCAGTGACCATACCTGCACATTAATTCTCTAGGGAGGTGAGTGACTTGCAAGAGCATCAGTACCCATTATATTCTGCTGTCATTGATATATGTTGGAGTTAGCAAGACCTGAAATTGAAATCTGTTACCATGTAGTTTTGTGTATTTAACCTCAAACCTGATCTAAATCTGATTACAGATAACAGAACATGTTCTGAACAAAGGAATTTTTTATCAGTCTGGGGAGTAAACTAATTCAATATTGTAATTCACTAAAAAATGAAAAAAAAAAAAAATCCACCATGTCTGCAGAGTTTTCATCAGCAGAAAAGGCAAGAACTAAAATTTTTTTACAATATCTCAGGGACCCAAGAAGAAAGCTAGAGGAACACTGTATCACAAAAGAAGAATAATATAAAATCAAAAATCTGCAATATCTAGTTCTCTTTTAGAAAGTACAAAAAAAAAAAAATATTCTTACATTATGTTGGAATTAGTGAACATTATGTCTACCAATGAAACCTTCTTATGTTCACAAGCATAATATTTTCTGTCAAAAACAGTCTTTTGAATCATGCAGATGGTCAAGTTTCTAGCATCCTTTAAAACATATGTTGTAATCACAAAGTAATTATTAAAACAAGTCAAAATGTAGGTTCCAGCCTAAATAAGACATGAGAGAATAATTGTATCAGTCAAAAAATATTTCAGTGATCTTCAAAAGTAAAATTGAAAATGGAGAGGATAGACATATCTGAACTGTTCTTGTTTGCTTTTTTCTCAAACCCTAGATCTCAGAAGAGATTTTTCTCTATTGCCTGCTTACAGTCACTGGAAACACTTGTCACCCAGAAAAGCTATCGTACAGAATTCTTCTAGTGCAAAGTCCACCTTTAGACAACAAAGAAACTCACTCCAATTATCAAACTAAAAAAACCATGCCAAAGTCAGGGTGAGACTCTTCACTGTATAAATGTGTCTGAGATAGCAGCTTCCAGAGATACAAGCAAAAATATCAGCTGTGAAATAGCTCTTCCTCTCTAGTCAATATTTGGTAACTCAAATTCCAAAGCAAGGCCATAATTACTTTTCTGATGACCAGCCACACTGAAAAAAACCCGAAAGACCTGAGGATATTTCCAGAGAAAAATGCTGCAGCTATATTTTCATTTTGCATGGCAAATCTTGCACAGGAAAACACCCAGGCATAAATTTTATAGATGGTAAAATATTTATAGATCAGTTATTAAAATAATTAATACATGATCAAAAATAGGAAAGTGTATCGTAGTATTATACCCCCAAGATTCAGTTTAGCATAATGCTACCATATAACTTCCACTTAGAAATATGTATGTATTCAATTTGGATGACATCTTCCATTTTCCTTTCAAGAGTTTTCACTCGGAATGGTGAATATCAGTAACACACATTCTTTTCAAATATGGTATTTGCAAAAATAAGATTGGAGAGTATAAAAGAGTCTTCTTGTTCTCACATAAAAGCTACTTAGAGAGGGGGTGGGTCTAATGGTAAAGTATTTTGAGAATTTGCTCAACAGAAAGGCAGATAAGATCAGATTACTTCTCTCAATGCACAAAGCTAAACTGAAAGTCCAGCTTGTCAGCAAATGTTTAACTACAACGAAATTCATGCCTGCCTACAATACACTAATTGGATATTTCATCATAATGTAAGTATGGGAAATTCCATGTGGTAATCCTATAGCAGGTTTACACTAATTGCTGGTCTGAATATAATTAATAATCTCTGGATATTTAGTGTCAAGCTTCTAGGAAGACTCTCCTGTGGTTGAGGCAAAAAGAACTTGAAGTTGGAAGCAGTTCATAAAATATGATGCTGGTAAGCAAATACTTGTTAGACCTGTAAAAAAAAGGGGGGGAGAAACTATTACCACAAAGCAGAATGCAACATGAAGTGAATTACCTTCATGAAAATTTAATGCAAATGATATTGAAGCAAGGCTAATTTTTATGTGGTGTTGTTCAAAGGAAGCTGGTAAAATGACAATTTATAGAGCACTTCCTCTTTCTTGCTTGCCACAGGATATAGCAGTAAAACGAAGGAAAGGCTTTTCTGCATTATTACTTTTGCAGAATATTTATATGTTTACAAGTTGAGTATTGTTTTTCGGAGTAGAGTGTTCTTGTTGTAAAGACCATACCTATTTTGTTCATTATATCCCTGTTTCCTTCTTCAGGTGCACACATCAATATTCCAAATCCTGCTTTATTACACACCAATACCTGTAACTCTTCTTCGAGTCTAATCTACATTGAATAAATATGATTTTTTATTTAGACCCTCAGTCAAAACTCTTCCATAAGGTGAGCAATAATACCTAACTTACCCCACTTGGTAATAAAACTGTTGTGTGCCTCCCTATAGGGATGGGATATGAGCAAGCACCTACTCTGAAATGTACTGTGAAACGCTGTCTGCACGATAACGAGGCACTGTCTTGGAAATCTATGTTTAACATGGTGACCCAGTCGCTGCACCCATTGTCATCCCAACAAAGACAGACATCACAGACACGAGGCCATCTAGATATGTGGTGGTTTTGCCTTGGCTGTCAGGTGTCCACAACCTGCTCTATCACTCCCCATCTTTGTCTGGGAAGAGCAAAGAAAATGTGATGAAGGGCTCATGGTTCAAGATAAGAAGAGGGAGAGATTGCTCACCAGTTACAGTCACAGGCAAAACAGACTCCACTTGGAAATTGATTTATTGCCAATCAAAAGTCGTAGCATGATAATGAGAAATAAAATCAAAATCTTAAATCAACTTCTCCCCCCATCCCTCCTCTTCTTACTGGGCTCAGCCTCACTCTCAATTCTTCTATCTCTTTTCCCCAAGTGGCACATGGGAATGGGAAATGGGAGTTGCCGCCAGTTCATTACACGTTCCTTCTTCCTCACACTCTTCCACTGCTCCAGTGTGGAATCTCTTAGACAGGATGTCACTGGGACACAGCTGCCTCACCGTGGTCTGCACCACTGGCTGCAGAGGAATCTCAGCTCCAGCACCTGGAGCACCTCCTGCCTCTCCTTCTCCACTGACCCTGGGATCTGCAGGGCTGTTGCTTTCACTCCTTTCCTGCGCTCATGCTGTGCAGTAACTTCTCCCCCTTAATAAATCTGCTATCCCAAAGGCACTATCAGCATTGCTGTTGGACTAGTCCTTGGCCAGGTCTGTCCTGGAGCTGGCTGGCATTGGCACTATCAGCCTTAGGCACCTTCTCACTGCAACCACTCCTGTACCATGCTTGGCTTTCTTTATTCTTAATATATCAAAGTATTGTTCTGCTTCTTTACTGTTAAACACTACTACTCCCTTGCTGCCCAAATTTTAATCTCTTTAATACAGCCTCCAAAGACTCTTTAGTGAGTGTGTGTATTTGAGGTATAATCCTGCTTGCAATGAACTGTGGTGAAAAATATCGTCAGGACTTTAACACAGAAAGAAATCAATCTAGTGATCGTAAATGGTCTGTGGTCTCACAGGGATAGTCTCATTTCTTAAAAATTTCAAGCTATACAATGAAATATCCTTTCTCTTTCTAGAGAACTTTATGAGGAATTAATGTATAAGACACTTAGAAAACTGCAGTTTTCCAGGCTGCCAACTATACAAACAAGCAAAATTAAAGAAAGTTATTTAGTATAATAAATGCTAAATAGCTGGCATATATACTTTTTAGAAGTCATATGAATAATATCTCTAAGCTATTTAATCAACATTTAGATCGTTGGTTGTCTTTTTTTTCTGCAGAGAAATGCTTATCTAAATCTCTGGGAATTATCACAGTTCCCCCAGCTCACCTAGTTACCTAAAACTTACCAATATTTTTCTTCTAGCGTCTTGTTTTCTTGAGTTTTCTTTCTTGTCTGTTTTTTGGCCATCATACAATGCTTGTTCACAACCTCTTGTTCATATTCTAAACTAAAAATTTACAATCTGAGCTGCTAATTAGATTTTCAGATCTAGGAGGTAAGCCTTGAACTTACTACAGTAAGGGTGATATTAAAAAAAATAGAAAAAGAAATAAAAGAAAACATCTGAGGCATCTTTCTGAGATGAAAATAGATTAATTAACCTAATTTTGTTCCAGCAAGTACAACAGAAGATCCAATATACTAATTCTACTATGAAATAACCACCAAATTTTCTAACTCAGCAGACTGGTTTCTTGAATAATGACAACCTTGTAAAAAAATCCTCTCTCCAGCTTTGTCCTTCTTTTCACACATTCTGATCTATAGTCTATTAATTTTCCAGACAAATAATGGAAATTCTGTATCTTTTTTTTTTTTCTGAGGAGGAGCTGTTGAACCTTAATGGGACCTTAATGGGAAGGTGAGATAAAACCTATTCTATTTTCAACAGGGTGGCTAATTAAACTTCAGCTGCAGTTGCCCTCAGTAAAATTTACTTAACCTCTACAAAGTTTTAGGGCATGTCTGTCTGTGCAAGCCTTTGTAGTTCAGAGAGATGCAAGAGTTATCTGAGCAAGTTTAGTTATAAGAAGGCGTTTGGCATTTCTAATTGAGCTTCTCCAGAAGGTATTTGCCCCACTGCATGATATGCTATATCATTGGATTTAATTAGTTAATTATTTTATAAAACGTTAGAGCATACCATTAAACTGACTCCATGGCAGTCAGCAACACGTTACCAGTGACCGTGATCAAAGACAACATGTTCACTGGTTGCCACTACGAGTCAAGTACTTCTTTGCCTCCTTCTTTTCTGCCTTCATATGGAAGGAAGAAAGGCCAGAGGGACAGGATTTGAGTTTGCCTAAAAACAAGTATTTTTTCTTTGGGACATTTGAGACAGTGTAAGCTCCCAAGACAGCTGCACAGGATGGACAGATATGACAGCGGTGCACACATCTGAAGCAGGATTGGAGCTGACTGGAATGTCCCACTGCACCAAAGGGGTTTACCAGCATATGCTTGGGTGACTGGTCCCTTCTTCCCCGGTTTCAGGCAGTGTTAACCATTCGAGAGTGTGGAGGTCCTTTCTTCTGTGCAATCTTCTCGGCACAGCTCTGACTGTGCGAGCTTCTGGACATGTTTAACCCTAAATCCTCATTCTGGTTTTTGACTTCCATCTTATCAGCACTATTTCACAGTTCTCAATTCAACTTCCATTCCTACTTTGCTACTGTCCCTGCCTTACAGAATCACAAGTGTTTTCCCAGTTACGCTGTACAAACAAGTCATAACTCTAAGACCGTGGACTAGATTTGTATCAATGAAAGCTGAATTTAGGATTTTTTTCAGTATGTAAGTCATACCTAGGTCTGACAGAATTCTCTGTGCTAAAAGCATGTATTTTAGTGTTAATTAGCAGAATGACTGTCTAATAGTGATTAAGAAATAATTTTCTTGTAATTCATTAGTGAAAGTGGATCATGAAATAAATTACCACCTTTTGTTAAGTTATTTTGAGACAAGAACTCTGTTTCAATCACACATACCATAAACACTCACAGAGTAGCTTATGCTTCTTCCCAGTATGAAAAAAATATTTAGTTAGATTCAGTGTTAAAGGACAAAGCCAACATTTTTCCAGACATCCTATATAACAACATCAGATAAATACTGAAACAAGGAAGCATAATGCTGGTTTCTTTGTTCAGATACAGGTTGCATTTTATTGTCCAGGTTTAGACCTGAAATGAGAATGTGAAAAACACACTTATTATCCAGTAAGACAAAAATAAAATAGACAAAATTTTGGTGCAGCATCTGATTTGATTCAGAATGAGAAATTTCACTCTGCCAAGATCTCTGTTGGGGATCCTGAGGACAAACTCTCCAAAATTTATGCCCCTTATTCCTCTTACTTCTTTTCTTTCACAGACCTATAAGGAAAGCTGTCCAGAATCAGGGACCTGCAGTCATCAAACAAGCCTTGTCTATTTGCTGTCTCAGCTTAGAGGTCTGGGTACATCATAACTGTTACGGAAACGAACCTCAATCTTCCACACGGAGTAATAAAAACTCCTAATTAAGTCCTCAAATTCATTAAAATCGTGGTGATGTTAGAAGGGAAAATAAGGAATTTTTTTTTTTTAATTTAAAGAGTTGTAATTCAGGGGTCATGATTTAACAACCAAGCAAGTCCCAAAATATCACCTCCTGGGTAACCTAGGGCTCTCAAATTTCCCAAAATTTGCCTACATGATAATGTCACTTTCACAGTTTATCTCATGAGAGAAAATGGAAAACCTGTACCACTAAGGCAGGTAATGGTTTCAAGTGGATTTTTTTCTGTGAACAATGTCTTCATTGTGTAGATAGAAATCTATCAATAAAAATTGGAAACAGGAGGTAAAGACAAAAAAAGAAAAGGAAAGCCATTTAAAATGTTTAAACTAGTGGTTAGTGTCTTTGTCAATCATATCCAGCTTAGTATGGTTTTCATTATCGAGGCAATAAAAGATTTAGAATAAGGGACTGGTTGTCCTGAATTGGAATAATCTGAATCCATGACTTTCAGTACTGTGACTATTATATGATAACCACATATCCTAGAATAACCTTTTTTGCCATTGCAATGAAATAAGGAATCTTTATAGTATGAGCCAAGTATGTATTTTCCTTGTTTGTAAAATTTAAACTGGCAGTTCAGAATGTTTAACAGCAGTTCCAGCTGAGACTTGAGGTTCATGTGGAATAAACTGCCCACTCACTCTGGAAATGAAGCAACCAATCCAAACTATGCTTTGATATAAGTAGGTTTCTTAGTCTGCTGTAATGAACCCCACACTGAAATTTGTATGCAGATCTGCAGACTCAAAATGATGCTACTTCATTATGCTTTTTGATATGTATATGTATATATGCATGCATGCAGGGGTACATTTGCTTGACAGGTCAGCAGACCTGTGGGAATTATGGACTCATTCCTCCCTTTCTGTTAAGATTTCTAAATATTTCAAATCCAAAGAAATAATAGTAGCATAAAATGACATGGGAAGAATTCAAATGTTCTATAAACGTCTTAAGTTCCCCAATCATACAAATGAAAACTGAATCCCAGCTCTGAAAGTTAAAATAACTTGTCTGCTGTAAGACCAAACATTTCCCAAAGCTGGCTTTTTGCTAAACCAATGTGATTAAAAAGCTCAACTTCTGAGCTCTAAAAAATCTTACTGTCTGTAATTGTGGTAGGGCATGGTTTAACAGCCCTAAATTATTAGTTATGAAAAATCCTTTCTAATGGTACGAAAAAGGCATCATTTTTAGGGGATACATAAATATAATTATAAGGAGATAGAGTAGCAAGCAATATGAGATCCAAGAGTTAGAGATATTGAGAAAACATAAATAATTCGAGGTTTAAGATCTTGATTTAATATTTTTCTATGAGAAAGAGGTTTTGCTAAATTTCTTAGCAACTTATCCCTTAATCTCTGCCATTTTCTGAGAGAGTGTGGTTTACCCACAAAAACGTGTTTCCAAGAGTCATGGCAAAAAAAAAAAAATAGAAGAATGATTATTTTTTCTCTTGGTTCCTAATCTCAGACTTGCCTAATTTGACTAATTGGCGAATCATTTAAGGAAGTGGAAAGATTTGCCACATTCACCTTTGTAAATTTTTATTTAAGGCCTGGCACACTTTAAATGTAGAAGTAGAATATAAAAATGTGCAGCTTTCCTGTAAGTGAAGCAGAATTTTAAACTACGACAACTGATACCTGAATTTAAACATTATTACATTTCCGTGATCTGGTAATTCTGAAGACTCTTAACAGACATTTCCAGGGAGACTGAGAAGATTAGAAATGTTAAAAAAAAATAGCATTAATTAGGGTTAAATCTCCTTGTCAAAAGCTTCTTATTTGAGTAAGATTTAATTGTCTTACATTTAATTTCTGAAGTTGAATGTTGTTATTTTTCATTTGTATATATGTGTTAATTCAACTGGTGATCGTTTGGAAACCCAGCCAAGGCATGCAAAAACCAAACATAATGAAAACTTTATGAGGAATTTTCATAATTTATGAATTTTCATAATCTAGGAAAAGTCTGATATGTAAACAGCAAAACAGAAAAAGTTTCAGAACTGTGTTTAATATCAACCATCAGGCTAGTAGAACAAATTTTTCTTCCCACATTACTGCTAAAAAATCCACTGGTACTTAAGAGTTAGCAATTGAATTCCACATTCCTTCTATAATACTTTAAGTTGCTGCCAAGGCCATGAAAGAACCATAAGTAAATGCACTTAATTAATATTTTGGGCAACAAGATGTAAAATGTGCACAGAAATCCTTTACTTGATAGGCAGTGGGGAGATAATAGATCGTTGAAAACTTTAGTGTTTTGATAAGTTCTTTCTATATTTGGTATAACAGAAACTGTTTTAAAATCAAAGCACATTTAATCTATCTGTCAAACCTTTTCATCCCACTAATTGTCAGCATGGACATATCATCAATCCAGTGTTTCATTAGTGTTTGTCTATAGTCTGTACCAGCTCATTTAGACACCCTCATGGTTTTGTGTATGTCCCATACTTCTGCCATCTGGGATGATAGATATTCTTGTAAATAATACACAACATAAATAGTGGTTAGAGCTTGAGGAACCTCCCATTTTCTGAAATGGAGTGCAGACCTCTGTGAAATGCTGGGAATGCACATGAAGTTCCATGCAATTTAGCTTGCAAATAAATTAAACTGAAAAAAAGCCTTTCTGGTCTGGTTCTGAGAGAGAGTAAATGACTAAGGAAATACAACAGTTCAAAAAGTAATATGTTAATGATACCAGAAGTGTAATGGGGAAAGAATTTGAAGGAAGTGTAACAGGAAGGAATTTGAGCAAACTCACAGCAATAGCACCTAAAGCCACAGTAATCATGGAGAAAGTCCACCAAGCCTAGTTACTTATTATGTATGAACAGCATTACCACAAGTAAAGAAATTTGTGTTGAAAGACATGCCCAGACTTTCTCTTTATTTCAGCAATATTGCATCGTTATGAAGGAAAACTTTCTGCAGAACTACAGGGAAGGATGACATTTTACTTTTTTTTTCCATGTAATAATAGAGGCATCAAGCGACATACTCATTACCAAAAAGATGCCACAGATATCTTGTATTTAATCATAAGATAAAACTGAAATAATCCAGTTGCTGTAATGTGATTGTTTTTGGCAAATATAAATTGTTGCTGCTACAATCATTATTGTAAACATGAAAGCAAATGCACTGGAGGGAACAGGTAAACTACATTATTGAGAATTTGCTTTCTAGCCCAGATCAGCTCATAATTTCTTACAGAAATAAAAACTTTTCAGCCATATGGTAGTCATTGTCATTGCTGTCTTTCAAGATTTTCCTTTCTGTGTTTTCTTTACGTTCTTTATTTATTCTTTTTGCCTTTTATTCAGTAATTAAGAATTAGAGAAGAAGCCTAAGAAAAGCTCCTAATGGCAGATAGTGCTTAAAGGGGATATTGCTTTCTCTGTTTAAGAAATCAGATTGTCCATTTGAAGGTAAAATGACCTGAGATTCATGAAAAATTAAGCAGATAGAAAATGGACTGTAGAAGCTGAAAACATTGATTACTATAAAGACAAACTCATTTATCTGTGAACCACTTCACATTAGATATACTAAAGCAATAACAGAAACTTCTTTTTTAATATAAGTGATATTCTCATCCAAAGCGATTTTTAATCAATTTTGTTGAGCCAAATATTTTGGGCTACATTTTTATTTATACTGTAGAGAAAAAGAAACATGCTATTAAACATGTCCTATAGCTTGAAGAAGACTCCTGTTTATGAAGCTTCAAGTATGGTAATTACCATGTGTTTGAATACAGTTTTTAATTTCTTGAAACTCCAATTTTCCTCTATTTATTAAAAATAATTTTTAAAAAGTAGTGCTAATGTAAAAGGAAAATGTTGGTGATAGGTTCTCTTTATGAGTTACTGTATCCTCTGCAACAAAATGTACTGAGAGCCTGCTCCAATTTAAGAGAATAATTCAGTAGCATTTTGTAATGGTTTGGACTGTGTCTAACAGCTTTTTTTCAATGAGCTTTCAATAATAAAATAAGCTGTAATGCATTGGCTTGTGGCAATATTTCACTAAGTGTATGTTGTGGAAAGTGAACTTAAAGCAATGTATTGAAACAGGAAAAGGGTGAATTTTACAGGGTTTGCTTTATTAGTAACAATTTTCATCTAGGTTCACTGGCCACATGGGGCCATCTGCTGAAATTAGTCTTTGAAGGGTAAAGCTACAGCCCAGCCTGTCTAGCTGTATTAAGGTAACAGACTACAAAAAGGGCTGGAGCAAGAAATTTCCACTTCAGGGCTGGTGAACAGTAAAAGAATGTGTCTGCTGTTGGCAGTATCAATCCTTCATCTCTTGACATGTCATATAAAGTCTGTACAGCAAAATGAATGTGTCAGTGTAGCACAGCACTGCTGGTTTAACACAGTGAAGTACTGTGGTGAGATTCTGTGAGTAGTGGAATTCAGGAAACTAATTCCTCCAGGATACCTGGCTCCATATTCATCTTGCAGGTGCATAGTGACACCTTGCTGATTCTTCTTCAATTTAGTTGGTGTTCCTGCTAGCTAGAGAAAGCTGGCACAAATGTCCTGCTTGCACCTTTATTGCTAGCAAGGAAGTTCCTGTGAAAATTTGTCCCTGGACCTTCAAGGGCCTTGGCTTTGCTTAAAGATTTACTTAATCCTACTCACAGTTTTCTCTGAGGCCTCAGAAGCAGTAATGCCTTAAATTTTTGCTTTAGAAAGTCAATTATGTATAACTTAAAATGCATTAAGGTTTTAGATGCCAATGAATCCTGTTATTTGCACAGTGTTCTTGTTTTCTTTCACAATAGAGAGAAGGAGGTCTCACTGCTTCAATGTCATCAATACAAGTAATATCGTTCCTGAAAATGCTGTAAGTCTTTATTTAGTGTCACTACAGTTATTATGGACTTCAAAATTACCCTAATTCAACAGGAAGTACTGGTGAGATTGCTTGCAGATCTCCTAGTGTGTCAACAGTATTCTCTGCAGAGCTCCAGTACAACACAAAGGAAAGAGAAATATTGCTAAAATAGGCAAAACCAAAACCAAGACTTAAACAAACAAACAAACAAAAAAGGTAACTGAGAAAACACAAGATAAAAAAGAGCTTATGTTCAGAAAATTAATGCACTGGATTTCAAGATCTGCACATCCTAGCAGAGATAGAATAGTCAGACAGGAACTGTGAGCCAAATTCACCATCAGTGAAGCCGTGATGAATTCTTCCCAGGTTTCACAACTGCATTCTGTAAAGAACCCTAAAGCGAGAAAAATTAAATATATATATAGATGGAAGAACTCATCCACCCCCACATGAATTCATCCTTAATAATCCACTGAAACTCATAAAACATAAACCACATCAATCCCCTTCAGCACATAACTAGTTATTAACCGCAAACCCCAATATACCATAAAGCTCAAAAGAAAATGGGAAAATGACACTAGCAATGTACTGTGAATGTGAATGTTATAACATATGGAGGACAAGTTTATAAAACAGCAGGACATGCAGATCTAAAATTAACACACTTCAAGCTCCTGTGGAGATCATACTGGACTTCAGAAAAGGAATACTAATTATGTTTAAGAGATTCTTACGAATCTTGGGGACATAAAAAAATAAGCAATGTGCTCCTGCAGTGCACTTAGAGGTCCTGATTTTGGTGACACTGCAGTTTAAATTCAGTGGAAAATGTCTGCTTTCCCTGCTGTTTCTTTCTCTTTGTGCTTTGCTACTTTGGGAGAAGCTCCTATTCCCTGTTGAGCAGATGACTCCTTGGGGACATGTTCCCCAGAACAAGAGAACTATTCCTGTAATAGTCAGCTCCTCTGCTACAACTTAACTTATTGTGGAAACAATAAGATTAATATGTTTGTTTATAGAGATTTTTAATCCTTGGTTGGCAGATACTGCTGCTCCCTTGTAGTGATGAATGGAAAGAACACTTTGTACCATAGTATCATAGCATCTGATTTACAACATACATAATGTTACAGCTCACATTCATTTGAAAATTTAAATGGCTACTAAAAAAAAAAAAAAGGAGAATGCATCCTGACTGATGCTTGCCCAGGAAATCTACAACTTCATGCGTAATTTTGAATGGTCTTTTGTCACAGTGGCAGCAAGCCCCATTCTAACCTAAAAGATGCTCAGACAATTTGCGCATCAAAGTCTGAACCGAACTGTCCACAAATGTTCTTTGGCTGTTCCAGTGCAATTTCTGTTGCGGTGGGCCAACTGCCTTCCCTAAATTGTGTGACCAGGTTCATAAAAGTGTACTTAACTTTCATGGCTGCCTGGGGTGTTCCTTGTAAGTTCTACAAAACTGACAGCTCCCACGCTCAAAGGTCTTTTGAATTCAAAGAAGCAGCAAGTTTCATAAGTTTTACAGTTGCGGCAAATAACAATTTATTTACTAGAGTTCTGTTACGTAGCTGTCAGACAGTTTCCTTAGCCTTATAATGAAGGTCAGCAGGGTAACAAAACCACATGATAAATTTTAGCCACAGTCAGTTTGTGCCCTGCCCTGATTTCCCCTATTATTTTTCTGAACAGCATGAGTGAACAATTTGGAGCAACACCCAAACACCCCAAACACCAGGTGGTTCTAAGGAGCAAACCGGAGTGGAACATTTTATTCTCACGTTTGCAGACAGGCAAACAGCAAGAGCACAAGGCCTTGCCACAACTCCTTCTTCACAACATGACTTGTTCACAGGTGTTGAAACAAGAACAGTTTCCTTCTTGCTGCAAAAAGAGCTTCCCCCCGTACTGCAGGCTGGAGTTCACTCAAGTGCTCCCCTGCCGCTGCCTCTCTCACGGGTGTTTAGTTTAGCTTCTAACTAGTCCCTCAGTTGCTGAGCAGCTGTTGTTTACTTCCTGTACTGAAAATTGTACCTTCAGTGCATTTTTGCTAAGGCAAATCAGTACTTCAGTTATAGGTAATTATCAGTTCAGAAATTCTTTTTCAGATACTTAAACAAATGAGGAATACCAGTTTTACAAACTCGCTAGTTTGCATCGGTTCCAAATTACTGAGCTATGGAAATAAACATTGTTTACAAGACTTCTCTCAAAAACAAATGCTCTTGGTTGACCTGACAGTTTGAGAGTTATAAACAAGAGTTAAAGCCAGTGTTATTTTAATCCTCTCACTTGCTGAAACCATTCATATCACCACTTGCAACATTATTTTTGTAGGAGAAGGCTGATTACAAACTCAATGTAAGCGAGCATCCCTTGAAAAATTCACAGTGCTTTCATTAAATTCACCTGGATTAAATTTAGGGTGGTCTCCCTGAACTGTCTACACAGTGTCTCATTTTAAGAGCTGCACTTCATTTTCTTATTTTTAGAAATGCTCCAGACAAAAAGAAATGTTTATTTCAACCAAAAATGATTATTTCCTTCAGCTAAAATTTCTCAACAAATTAAATTTCCTAATCTAAAGCTATTTTATTTTTTCAGCCAACCAGAAAATCAATGATTCAAGCAGAATCTCTTTAATTTAGCTGAAAGGGACTGAATAGCACCCACTCACTAAAAGTATAAATGATATCTTTTTAGTCCCCTAAATTTTTGCTAATGTACTGACACTCATTGTTTAAAGTAAAAGCTGCTTTGATTCCCCAGTGTTTAATATTATCCTATACATATTGTCACATTTTTTCGAATATTTCTAATAAAATAAAATGATACCTGAGGAAAATTTGAGCAGACCTGTTATCTAACTGTTGTATTCACTTCTATATCTGAAAGTATCTGGTACAGATAATGTAGTAAAGCAGACTTCAAATTAATCCACAACAATGTATTGATAGGATTATATTGTCTATTACTAAGTCAGTGTAGCTAAGATGGTCTGTCAAGAGGCCAATTGGAAAACTTAGACATAAAAGGAAGGAATACCCAAAAATGATGGAAGAATATGGTGAAAAAATATACACATACACACATACCCCCTTTCAAATCCATAGTCAGCAGACCAGTAACAGGGAGGGATAGGGAACATGGCTCTTTTGCCAACTACATGTGATCTTACAACTTCACCTTAAAATTCCCAGAAACCAGAATTGTCTCATAATGAGCTGACAGGGATAGGTGACCATTTGATCAACCAGCAGGGTCTGGTTGCTTCTTAGCTGCAACACCTCTCTGAGCTGCTCCTGAGGAGGAGCAATTAAGGGTCACTGCTTTCTCAAGCCAGTGCCTAGATTCAATTAGAATAACCCACTTTTCTAGAGAACAGAATTTTACTGGTCTTTGCACAGCTTCATATTCCTTTCAATTAGTATATGCTTTATTAAATGATCAAAACAGAGCGCAAAAATAGTGCCTCTTTGTGATCAAGATATTTTGATCCTGCTTTACTGTCAAAAAAATTACAACACAGGAGGGTCCAGCCCCAGACAGGAGCTTACAATCCAAATAAATTTTCAGGCTTCTTTCACAAAAGTTAAAAATCACCTTCAGATTATACATGCTGATTCACAATGGCAGGGATTGTTACTTTACTGAATCAAGCTTATCCTTATGGAGACAAAGTCATCCATGTTGTATATGCTCAGGAAGAGAAGTTTAATATGTAGGGAGGTGCTGTAGCAATCATAGCCAAGGACATCTCAGTACAGGATCATTTGCATTTGGTAACAAAACAAGGACAAATAATGAAGCCCTAAATCCTTCGACAAAGACATTTATTTTCTTTGTTTAGGGATAAAAGGTCTGATTCCTCATTCAAAAGCTCACCGTTTAGCCCAAAATCATGGAATGGAAGAAACCCTGCAGACAGACTAAGCGCATATGTTCCATTGACTTCTTATTTCTTTCACCTCACACTCTTGCAAAGGACATACATATTCATTTTTTTTTTATTAGAGCAACTTCATCCACACTTAGAGACTGGGTCTGACAAGCTGTGCTTTGTTACAAGAAGAAATACTGAGAGTAGAAAGAGGGCATCAGGGGTTCATTTCCCTTTATGTACAACTCCTTGCGATGACAGAACACAAGAGCAGTCTTGGAGTGCTGCCAAGGGAGGATTGGCAGCTACAACCATTGCAGCTGCATTTTGAAGAACCACAGAACCTCTCATAACTCATACCAACTAACAGAGGAATGGGTAGCCTACCTGGCACCTTGTGTAAAGGGGGCACAAGATCTTTCATCCTTCTTCCTTCATTTGCCACAAACCTCTGCTCACCTCTGTGATGACCTGCGGGTTCTGGGTGCACAGGTAAGTTTCCTTCCCTGCACGTGGGAGTGGAAAGTGATTTTACAGCAGGTGAAACTAGTGTGGTCATGCATAAGGTCGAGCATCATGGTCTGATGTGATTTGGGCTGTTCAGCAAAGACTGGCTGCTGCAGTAAGAGGCAGACACAGGAGTTATAATGTGCAATTCTGGAGATGTTTTTTAGGGATGCACTTCAGCAAGTGTCCACAGCATCCTGCAATATGACTAAAGAATTTCTAGCTATGGCACTGCATATAATGCATCATCAGGATTAGATCCTTAGCATTCTCCTCATGACCAAGCAGTTTCTAAGAAGTTACACAAATTCAAAAGCAAATATTTGTCATAGTAGTCTACTAGCAATGTCAGCATTTATACCTCCATAGAGTAGTCTTAAGCCCTCATGCTGTGCCAAATATCGTTTAAGATGATTTGTAAGTCTATGCCATTTGAAAAATCTGAGGTGGTTTAGGCAATTATGGCACCAGAGGACTTAATGTGCCTTAAAACCATACACTGCTCTGAGGATTTTAGGCAATTTAAGCACTTATGCCATCATAAAGCAGTTTAAGTGCTTAGTCTATCTTGAATGTTTAAGATGGTGTATAAGTTCACACTACATCATCTAGGATGATTTGAACAGTAAATCCTTTGTCAGAATACTGTTTGAGCATAATTTGTAAATTACTTAAACTTTTTTTAAGTGAAACTTTACCTTAAGACTGGATAAATCTTCACAGGAATTATAAAAATGCTTTTACGTTACTGTTATTGAAGAGTTAATTAAATGAAACATTAGCACATTACCACTACTGATCAGCACTATTCTCTAAAAATACAACACAGGCTTTAATTTTTAAACACAGCAAGATTTCTAAAATCAGGAACCTAGCTGGTAGTGGACTTTTTAAATTGATAATAATAAAGATTCCAGCACTGGCTCTAAAAATCACCAGATAAAACCTTCTAGCTACTTTTGTATACATTAAAATGATAAAGTCTATAATACGTACATTGTCTAAAATATGTCCACCTCTGGTTTGAATGGAAATATTGAATTTCAGGCATACAAAAATAGGGGTTTTTTTTAAATGGAAACAATGCATGCTCCAGAAATCATTCACGTCCAGTACTCTGAGACAGCATGACATGTTATTACATACCAGTCTGTCTCTGTCCCTGCTGCTATCAAAGTAATGATCTTTCATGCAAAAACAAGGTTATTAACATAGGCTAACCTTATTTTCAGGTGGTACAGATACAAAAATTGCTATAATTAATACTTTCGTCTGTGTATGATTTCTGGATATTCAATGTGATTTCATTTCCTTCTGCATCAGATATATAAGGAACCCTGAAAAATTTGAACTATTTTCTATTCAGGTCCTACTAGACCAAGAAATTACTTCAAATAAAAGCCTAAAATCTTGTCTGTTTGTCCACCTTATTGGGCACAATGGGATACAAAAAATGGCCTTGATGAAGACAGTAGGTCTTTCAGTTGTGTTAGTGACTCTCTGTGGTAGAAGTGGCAAATATTAAAATAGTACAGCAAGATTACGGTGTTTATGCAGTTGGCTGAAATCAACCAAAAATACTGGGGGTTGGCTTGGCTAGAATGTGCAAACATAGAATATTTCAGTCTCTTATCGTACTTGTTTCCAAACTTCCTAAAGGAGGCATTTTCTTTCATCTTTGTATTCACAGTTTGTTTTGTTTGCTAGCACCTAAATAAAATTCTGACTAATATGATGATACTTGTTCAGGCACTAGTCTTTCCTTGAAGACTAGTGCCTAAAAAAACCCCCTTCAATCTAGAATCCAAGCTACTAAGCCAACTGCGAGAAGTTACACTCACTGAAGCTCCCATCACAAAAAGGAATCTGATGCTGTTTCCTCACTCATTCACTGATCTCTTCTCACCAGCTCCCACAGACCGTCAGATCCTTATAACAGTAAGGTAAATACATACCAAGCAACATTGTCTTATTATGCTTTACTTTTTATATATGCTAATGAAAAAAAATCACTCTAGCAAAGAACAGAATATTTACAACTCTCATGACTAAACAATAACTGTGTACATTTTTGTCATTCAGGATCATGAGCAAGATTTGAAGTCTTACTGGCAAAAAATGCATTCCTGCATACACAGAAAGACCTGACCAGATTAAAAATTCTGTCCCTAGAAAAATAATATGGGATGTACTCCAAGCAGACTTAATTGGTATTGATATGAGTATGACTGAGAGGAGTATCAGTGTACTACTCCACGATTAGTTGTGCAGATCTGTTCAGTCTCCTTTAAAAGAGCAGCTCAGTGAATACCTTCAGGAAGTTAAACCTTAAAAGCCATTCAGATGGGATTCAGGCATTATTCTTTAATTATTTTAAAGACTATAGTGTAGGGGAAAGAAAAGCAATGCTGAGCTAATCACACTCTTAATTCTGGTCTCCTGGGGAGACATCATTTGTGAGTTTCCCAAAAAGGATGACATAGCTGTCATGGGTTCATGATTCCCACAATGCATTTCTTTTTCTCATCATTAATCTGTCACTAATTCAATCTGTGAAGGTTGTGTCATAATCATATCTTACATTTCTCCCCATTATGTGGAACAAATTACAACATTTTTCATTTCAGAAAGACTTAACTCTTATTTCTGTTGATAACAAGTTCATAAGGTAGAGATCTCAGTCCTTCCAGTCTCCACCCCTAACTTAAACCTCCTTCTTGAAAACATAGAGAAAAAATTATACAGAAAATAATAGGAGAATCATATTATCCTTCTTCACACCTATTAGAAGGGTTCTAATTCTTAATTTTAGGAAAATAATTTCTATTTTCTTTCATGACACTGTTCCTTTCATAGCTGTACTTAAACCTGTTTTCTGAAAAAACAAAACAGAAAAAAAAAAGACTATTCATACTGAAAGTTAAATCCTGAAAATATATATGATCTCAGCTAACAAAAATAAAGATCTTTAGCTTGGTGTAGAACTAATACTGTTAAAACTACAATGAAGCCACTTCTGAGACATGATGGCTCAAAACATTAATAATATCAGACAGTTTAGCACACGGAAATCTTTTCATATTCAGTGGCAGTTGTCAAAATTGTTACCATCTGACGAATGCTTCCCATTTGACTATAATGGTATTGGTGGCCTCAGTTCACATTTCAGGAGGCCCTGATCCACTTCATGAAGCATAACTGCATCTGACACTGGATGACAAAAGAGTAAATCTTAACTATTTAAACAGCCTAAATATGTTCTCACTCCTAAAAATACCAAATTTAGGCATATGTCGTTCATTGCCAGGATGCAGAATCACTCACTATATGCCATCCATAAAGTAATGATGCTAACATATTAAATATATTCTTCAGACACTCACTTAGACTTGATTGCATTCATATATTTCTGATCTGTGATCTTCAAACTCATTTTGCAGTTCCAAGGAGTGAATCTGGCCATCCCAGACATACTATCCCAATACCAGAATACTTGGGGTATTATTAATGGCGGGAATTTTAACGGTACCTCAATCAATAGTTCACTTCCTGATTTATTTGGTTACCCAGAACTGTCTTGAGTAATCCTGGGGTGTCTGTGTTATGTTTACATTACTTCAGTGAAATTGAAGGAGATCAGTATGTTGAAGCAGCTGGTGCCTGGCCCAACAGCTACATTATTTACAGCTCAGGGCCTTTTCTTCAGACACATTTAGTCTGGTCTCCTGGTACAGCACACCGTACAAGTGTAGCAATATTGTCCAAAAAACCAGTCAAACCCTCAAATTACAGTGAAACCCTGGAACACATCTGGTGCACACCTGGAACAAGGTTTGCAGTTTCAGGGGTTTCTTTAAGAAACTACTCCATGCACACCAAAGTTCTGTGAATTGAAACAACTCCCAGTAACTGGAAATGATTGAGAGATCCGCTTCAAAATACACTACTGCTCCAAATAAAATGCTAACTCTGAGGGAACTAACATTGATTTCTTTCATGTTTCTGAAGTGGATGATGATATATCTCAGTGATGCAATAAATGGATTCAGAAAACCAGCAAAACCAAAATACATCTTCATGCATTCTGAAGTTGTTTCACAAAAAAATAGTTTTTACCTTCTTCTTTAAGCAGTCAGCTATCACAAGAGAAATTCCATACATCTGTTCACTATTAGTTTGTGTAGCTGCTTTATCCCCAAACACTTCCTTACAGGGTACACGACCAATCATTAATGTTTTACTTTTCTTTTGAACAGGACTTAGATGTTCTGAAGAGCTGTTTTTTCTGTTACTCTAGAATCTCTCACTGTAACAGTGCCCCCAGAGTAAATGTCTCCTTTCTTGTGTTACTTTTGTTTTCAGTGTGCAAATCTACAGAGGAAGCTGTACCTTCAGCATAGTTTAAAAAAGTCTTACACAAACAGTGTTTGCTTTTTATTTGGCATTGCAGCCAGTTGAAGGTTAAGTTCTGAAACTGAAACCCTAGAGTTGTACTTCACTGTTAGGAGGTAATGCTGTCCAGAAGGGCTTTTCCCTGAAAGGTGATTAAGCAAGTGAAATATTCTTATTAAAGATAATTTCTGAACTTCATATGATTCAACTTTGTTAAAGCTAGTATAATATGACTACAATTTTTTAATTCTAGTTTATTAATTGCATTTTTTACAATTTTCACTTCAAAATAAAGTTGTCTTCCACAGCAGAATACTAGCAAAGTCTTATATCCACTGTGTATCATCATCAATAGATATTTTTCAAAAAACAGCATTTCATTGCTATCACTGCAATTTCAAAGTCGTCTATTTCTGACCTGAAAGTTTAGATAGGTAGCTCTGACGGATCATATTTTGCATTACTGTGACTTATCTATTTATACGAGGGATAAGCGAATACATATCTCTTATACCTCTTGACACATTTGTAGCTGCTGGTTGATGTTTTACTGAAAACAGAAATATCGGTATATAAATTAGAGGCACATAAAAAAACCTGGATATATCTATCCATATCTGCAATCCACAGTCACAATATATAAGTAGGTGCAGTACAGGAAGCCCTCAGCGTGAACAGATGAAAAAAGAATAGGATAAACAAGAATTTTCTATGTAACATACTTGTTATAGACCATAGATGACTAATGATAACATCAGCAGTAGAAGACAATTCCAGATCTTCATATGCTTGCCACATCTGGACCTCCAACAAAGAACGGTAACTGGCTCACCATGGGAAAAAGGGGAATGACATTGTGATCATTGATAAACCCTGCTTTCTTACCTGACTTTGTCTCAGAGAGGCACTTGGAGTTAGCTCGCCTTCTTCCTTGCCCTGCCTGTTTTGCAGATGACCAACATGACCCTCTAGGTCTAGGGCAAAAAAAAAAAAAAATCCCTCACTTCATTTAAGGTTGCTATATATCTGTCAGTATCAGATATTACTTTTGTTTACATCTGCCCTTGCCTCAAAAACAAAAAATTTGTTCTTTCTAAAACTTTTTCCTCCGATTTTCTGGTTTATTAAAACACTTCTTCCAATTTCCAGTTTTATTTATTGTAACTATACTGCCACTGGCAGCAGTAATTGATAGATTAATAATTTGAATTGTGAAAATACTAAGACAATTTTCGCTTCCTTTAATTACACAACTTTCTATGCATTTGATTTTCATTGGACTTAGAGTCATAAAATCATAGAATTGTTAGGGTTGAAAAAATCTTTCCTAATATCCAATTTAAACCTCCCCTTGCATAATTTGATACTATTTTCTCTTGTCGTTTTGCTAATTGCATGGGAGAAGAGCCCAACCACTGCCTCACTAGAACTTCCTTCCGGGTAGATGTAGAAAGCAATAAGATCCACTCCTGAGCCTCGTTTTCTCCACCCTGAACATTCCCAGCTCTCTCAGCTGCTCCTCGTCAGACATGTGCCCCAGACCTTTCTCCAGCTCTGTTCCCTTCTCCGGACACACTCCAGCTCCTCAATGTCCTTTCCGAACTGAGGGTCCCAGAACTGGACACAGCACTTGACGTATGGCCTCACCAGTGCTCAGCATAAGGGGACGGTCATTACCATGGTCCTGGTGCCACCCTGTTGCTGATCCGAGCCAGGTGCCCTTGGTCTTCTTGGCCACTGGGGCACAGCTGGCTCGTGTTCAGCTGCTGCTGACCAGCACCCTCAGGTCCTTTTCCACCAGGCAGCTTTCCAGGTACTCTGCCCCAGCCTGTAGCGCTGCAGGGGTTGTTGTGACCCAAGGGCAGGACTCAGCACCGGGCCTTGTTGAACCTCAGGCCACTGGCCTTGAACCACTGATCCAACCTGTCCTGATCCCTCTACAGGGCCTTCCTGCCCTCCAGCAGATCAACACTCCCACCCAGCTTGCTGTCATTTAGAAACTGACTGAATGTACACTCGATCTACTTGTCCAGATGACAGATATTAAACAGGGTTGGCCACTCAGCCACTGAGGAACACTGAGCCCAGGGAAACACTGCTGGAGGTCAGCCAACAGCTGAGTGTAACTCCAGTCACCACCACTGGCCATCCAGCCAGTTCTTTACCTGCAAAGTGTACATATATCTGTCCACACCATGAACAGCCAGTTTCTCCGGCAGAATGCTGTGGGAAATGGTGTCAAAGACTCCACAAAAGTTCACAGTCAAAATAACATCCACGCCCTTTCTCTCATCCACTAAGTGGGTCATTGTGTCATGGCTTGGTTGGCCAAGCAAGACCTGCCTTTCGTAAACTCACTATGGCCAGGCCTGATCTCTTGGCTGTCCTGTACATGTTGCGTGATGGCACTTCAGATGATCTGCTCCACGATGTTTCTCAGCACTGAGGTCAGGCTGACAGGCTTGAAATTCCCCAGATCATCCTTCCAAGTCATTCTTATAGATGGTTGTAGTATTTGTAAACTTCCAGTCGCTTAGGACCTCCCTGGTATACCAAGACTACTGGTAAATTAGTGGAAGTGTTTATTTTTCAATTTAAATAGTGCTGGCTTTTTCAAATAAAGATAAGCACCATCACTTTGATCTCCAAGAAGGACCATCATCCGGCAAGTCTGCATGTGCTTATGTAAGCATCCCATCCATTTAAGTTATTATACTTACTTAAACTGAAATCTTGATTTAAAACATGCTAGTGTTCTCAAGACCAAAGTCAGTTTTCCACTCTGTGCTCCTCTACCTCTTTCCTATGGCCTAACAACTGATTCTGAACAGGGGAACAGAGCAAAGCCTGGAATGCCTTCACTTCCAGATGTACAGACCTCTAGCAGAGGCTTTGTGAAGACCTGACTGGACATGAGAAAAGACAAACTATTCTGTCTAAGCACCTCTGTCTTGCACCGACAAATAAAGAATCTCCATTGACACAGGATGTGTCACATGCTGAACATGTGAACACATGCTGTTCCTCTTTGTTAGGAACTGGTTTAGCACAGAAGACCAAAGCAAACTAAGCCTCCATGAATAAAGTAGATTGGACCCAGAAAGGTTCAAAATACACCCAAAAAACATGATTAAAACTAAATGAGGTTAGGTGCCAAAAAAAATTTACATATTTTATTTAATAGTAAAAGGGGCAAAGAGAAGGAAAGAGAGAAGAGAAGAGAGGAGAGGTTCGGAGAGGTTCTGAGAGGTTCAGAGAGGAGAGGTTAGGAGAGGTT